>JAWPHD010004504.1:0-186097 GCA_037043455.1 Cyrtodaria siliqua | reverse complement strand
TATAAGTATATTAAAAGGTCTATTACATGACAGAGTTGTCCTTTCTTTACTTAGTGGTAGCCCCTTTTCAGTAGGAACGCCAGCCCTATGGCGTAGGAATATTTATCAAACAAGGTCAAACAAGGTCACGTGATAAAATCGATAACAAAATGACATTATTGGGAAAATTGTCACTGGTCAGATTTATTCACCTCTTATTTATAAACTGTGATTATGACAAAACACAATCACAGATCGTTGTTAAAGTAATAATATTCACAAACTACATTGGTCGAACATAATTGGTGTACACTTTGTGTAATTCTCATTAATAGTTAAAGGTATTTTTCAAAGGGATGAATTTAGGTCGTTTTAAGGTGTAAATTTCCAACAATGCGCTTTTAAATCAAAATCGATTTATTTCGTCATTTTAGAAGCGAGAATAAAAACAAATGCATGTATGCGTAGATAAATCTTTCCTCTGTCCATATGCACATTTTTAATGAAATCGGAGACAAGTACTTTTTTTCCCCCAAAATTAACTAACATGACCCACGGACTCAAAAACGGCATAATGCATTTACATTTACCAACGCGACCGGGTACACAAGAAATTAAATAATTCCATTATTTCAATACATATTTTTCGAATGTATATATCCTTGCATTTCAGATTAAATTTCTGATCTATACATGCTTTTGGTTTATGCCGGAGTATTCAAAATAGGTTTTAACAAACCAAATGGCAACGGTACGCCGGGAAAGGAAATGAGAATGGTGAACATATATGTCCCAGTGCTAATTTTCTGAATCTGGAAAAATAGCAAAAAAAAGTTTAAACAGCGAGAATGAATTTTTTTTATGAAAGTGTTCATTGACATGTCTTAAAAACCAAAATTTAAAGTCAATCAGAAAAAAGTACTTTTTTTTCCCCAAAATTAACAAAGTACACCGTATTCGCTAAAATATGAACAATCGCCTTTTGAAGTTAATGTTCACGCGGGATATAAAACCATGATAATATGAAATCCTTTTTAAGAGATAGATTGATTTAAACATTGTTCTGTATTAAATAAATTATTAGAGAAGATTGTTCACAGTCTTTCTCAAGGACACCATTACGGTAGTATCCCTGCAACCCCGCCCCTCATCCCACCCCCATCACCCTCCATACCGTATTGATTAAGTTGCATATAGCTGCGAATGCGCAGTTTTAATCAAATTCGATTTATTTCATCATTTTAGAAAGAAAAAAAAGCATGTAAGCGTAAATACATTTTTCCTCTGTAGGTATGTAAAATATAAAAAAACCCGGAGGCAAGTCCTTTTTCCCCCCGAAAATTAACGAAGTACGCCGAATCGACGTTCCAAATCGATGTTAGCACGGAATAAAATTGTGGAATTATGAATTCATTTATAAAGATAAATCGATTTCAGCATTGTTCAGTAGTTGTTATATTATTGATGTAGTATGTTCACAGTATTTATGAGAGCAACATTACGGTAGTATGACTGTATCCCTCCAACCCCGTTGGCTTCCCCACCTCTACCCAGGGTGACTATACCACATGACCTATGACGTCATAATTGCTAATTCGTGAAGAAAAAAATTGTAAATATTCGCCCACATCGAAAGCTTCAGAGTGCGATAAGATTTGTATTTCTTAACCATTTTCTACCAAAGAAAGCGCATTCGAACGCAAAAAATGTACTCTACCCTCGATTGATATTATTTTTTTGTGAAAGTTGGTACTTTTGGTAAACACTTTGGAAAACTTCTGAAAATGCACCAGAACAAATTGCTAATCCGTGAAGCGTACTATAATTTTGCGCATATTATGAACAAAATACATGCATATAACCCCGTTTTTATCACGAAAACTTCCACAATATTATTTCACATCAGGTAAGCGAAAGGGTTTCGTGTCAAAGAACCTGTTCGCAAGAATTAATGCATTTTTAAATTATGCTAATCCGTGAAGTCGGTTATTTTATGCTAAACCGTGAAGTCCTTTGTGTTGTCAATTATCCAAAACTTTATAAAACCTATATTTTATCGTTATTTTGTCCGTCGTCAGACTTCGTCCGTCGTTGTTGTCTTCCGTCGTCATCGTAAACATTTAAACAATATATGTGAAACCACTGGACGAAATGGCATAATACTTCACAGGAACGATTTCTGGGTCTCTCAATGTTATTCAAAATCTGGCAATCAACCCAGAACTCGGGTTGGCATGCCAACAGAAGGAAAATATAAGAAGGTGGGATATAGTCCTGCAGTTTTATATTCCAGAAAACATCCATTATAAACACTTACTAAACACAGGGCTTTATATATGACGGGGATATGACACGGCAGTATAAACGCTGTATTCAACTGAGAACACTTGTCGTCCAGGTAAGTTTATCGATTATACGCTGCATATATAGATTTTTACTACGCTTATCGTGGCGGTATGCGAGAGGCCTCGATGTACGGCACACCCATCTACATTGCAAACAGACATTATATATCCTTGTTTTACTGATTTTTTATATATTCTACATTGCCAGAAAGCCAAATAAATAACCTTTCTATTAAATGGTATAATTTTATTCCAAATAACGGTTAAATAAATAGGTAAAATCTCGAGTTGGAAAGGAAACATATCGCATGTTTTTCTTTTCTTAAAGCGTTTACACACATCACCGTGTGTTCATTGTTTTGGTTACATGTATTGTTTAATGAATATTTACATAAGATGCATGGTTAGAAAGCCAAATAAATAACCTTTCTATTGATTGGTGTTCTTTCAAACAATTTCTTCAAAGGTTAAATGAACGTGGAGAATCTCGAGTAGGTAAACAAAATAAAAGAGTTGCCGCAATTATCAAGCAGTTCTTTTTTTTTCAGTCTAGATAATGTTTGTGACAATAACAATACATTTAAATGATTTATTAAGTGAGCAAAATTAAATTTTCTTTTTTAACTTTTCTATAAATGTTTGTTAACAACAACTAGTAAAACCTCGACTGCACTGTGCATTAGGAATCGGGTTTTTTAGCACATGTTATTGGCTTTATTTTGTGTTTTGTTCTCAAACCAGGATGTGTGAAATTGCGATGTAAAAACGATGTGTCAAAAGATGTGCACAATTGCACCAAAAAAAAATGAAAAGAAAGAGACACGCACAAAAAAAATAGAAAAAAAATGTATAATTTGAAATGTTGAAATGTACTGTAAACATTACGCAAGAATTTGAAAACGTCAGCAATGAAATAGATGAAATACTTGTTACACCTCCTCGTTCGTACAGTTTTTTTTTATACGCATTTCACGCTTTTTGTATATTTGTCGATCTTTGTTCATATGCAATTTGTGTTTGGTGTAGTTTTTAAGTGGGTTATGATTTTAATCTAAACAATATATATGTATATTTTTAACTTGGCGTTTGAACGTGTTTTTCTCTTTCTCCTGGATAAGCATGTATATTTTATGGAAGGTAATTTTTTTCTCTCAGTTAAACCGTACCTGTCGATTATTGCAAGTAATAAAATACATATTGAAATTGTGTTTAGGGTAGTTTTTAAGTGGGTAAGTTGTTAAAATCAAAGTCATAATAACCCACTTAAAAACTACCATGAACACAATTTCAATATGTATGTTACTCGTATTACATGTAATCATCAACAGGTACTGTGTAAGTGAGAAAAAAGTTTACCCTTTTATAAAATATACATGTTGATCCAAGAGAATAGTTTTTTTCAAAATGGCCAAGTTATTATTTTTTTTAAACCAAAGTCATAATCCATTTAAAACCTACCCTAAAAAATAATTTCACTATGTCTGTTATTACTTGCAATCATCAACAGGTACAGTTTAATTGAGAAAAAAAGTTTGCCCTTCCATAAAATAGTCATGCTAATCCAGGAGGAAAAAAAAACACGTTCAAAATGGCCAAGCTAAAAAAAAAAATATTTGTTGAAATCAAAGTCATAAACCAAAAAAACTACACCAAACACAAATTGCATATGTTTTGTATGATAAACAAAGATCGACACATATATAAAAAGCGTGAAAGGCGTATAAAACAAGCAATCAAGAAACTGCACGACGTCAGCCATCTTTTTTGCATCGCAATTTCACACATCCAGGTTTGAGAATAAAGAAATATAAAAATATCGGACAGGGAAGTAGCCTTCAAGAAGGATAGTCAACCACAAAACACAGAAACAAACACGCAAACAGACAAACAATAAGGTAAAAGTAATAATTAGCAAACGACATCATAAACACAAAAGGGTTGACAATAGGGCTACCGCCTTGGAAACACTAAAAAAAGCAATTAAAAACTTGCTAAACGAACAACCCACGCAAATCGTGAAAAAGATACTTACAATTACGTTTTGCAGCAACTAACTTGGAAATGAGATTTTGTCAACAATTTTAGCTGGCTAAAAAACTAAATCAGCCGACTTTAAAACCGAGAAAAAAAACAAAAACAAACACCAATAATGTGTTGTTCGAATTATCATTACCATGTTTGCCGATTTTACTTTTTTTTATTGATACATATGTGTTTGTTAATTACGCAATCGATATGCCAGTATAATACATTAATCACACGATTCTTAATTGCTAACACAATGCAGTCGAGGTTTTACCAGTTGTTGTTAACAAACATTTATAGAATAGTTAAAAAAGATAATTTAGATTTGCTCACTTAATAAATCATTTAAATGTATTGTTATTGTCACATACATTATCTAGACTGAAAAAAGAACCGCTTGATAATTGCGGCAATGCTTTTATTTTGTTTACCGACTCGAGATTCTCCACGTTCATTTAACCTTTGAAGAAATTGTTTGAAAGAACACCAATCAATCGAAAGGTTATTTATTTGGCTTTCTAACCATGTATCTTATGTAACTATTCATTAAACAATACATGTAACCAAAACAAAAAACACACGGTGATGTGTGTAAACGCTTTAAGAAAAGAAAAACATGCGATATATTTCCTTTCCAACTCGAGATTTTACCTATTTATTTAACCGTTATTTGGAATAAAATTATACCATTTAATAGAAAGGTTATTTATTTGGCTTTCTGGCAATGTAGAATATATAGATAGATAGATAGATAGATAGATACTTTATTGACTTAAACTTTTACAGTTTCTCATCATTACATACATAATTTGTAATACATAATTATAATCACATGACAGGTTACTTCTACACACTCACTTATAGTTCAATTTTCAATACTCCTTAATTAATCATAGCTCATATAAATCACACATTTTAATCAATATCAAGGATATATACAAAATCAGTAAAACAAGGATATATAATGTCTGTTTGCAATGTAGATGGGTGTGCCGTACATCGAGGCCTCTCGCATACCGCCACGATAAGCGTAGTAAAAATCGATAAATGCAGCGTATAATCGATAAACTTACCTGGACGACAAAGTGTTCTCAGTTGAATACAGCGTTAGTACTGCCGTGTCATATCTCGTCATATATAAAGCCCTGTGTTTAGTAAGGGTTTATAATGGATGTTTTCTGGAATATAAAACTGCAGGACTATATCCCACCTTCCTATATTTTCCTTCTGTTGCATGCCAACCCGAGTTTTGGGTTGATTCCTGTGAAGTCTTATGCAATTTCGCCCAGTGGTTTCACATATATTGTTTAAATTTTTACGATGACGACGGAAGACAACAACGACGGACGAAGTCTGACGACGGACAAAATAACGATAAAATATAGGTTTTATAAAGTTTTAGATAATTGACAACACAAAGGACTTCACGGTTTAGCATAAAATAATCGACTTCACGGATTAGCATAATTTAAAAATGCATTAATTCTTGCGAACAGGTTCTTTGACACAAAACCCTTTCGCTTACCTGATGTGAAATAATATTGTGGAAGTTTTCGTGATAAAAACGGGGTTATATGCATGTATTTGTTCATAATATGCGCAAAATTATAGTACGCTTCACGGATTAGCAATTTGTTCTGGTGCATTTTCAGAAGTTTTCCAAAGTCTTTAACAAAAGTACCAACTTTCACAAAAAAATAATATCAGTCGAGGGTAGAGGTACATTTTTTGCGTTCGAATGCGCTTTCTTTGGTAGAAAATGGTTAAGAAATACAAATCTTATCGCACTCTGAAGCTTTCGATGTGGGCGAATATTTACATTTTTTTTCTTCACGAATTAGCAATAATGACGTCATAGGTCATGTGGTATAGTCACCCTGACCCATACACACAATTCTTTGTGTATTGCTGAGAAAGCGCCTTTTATTTAAATCGATTTATTTCGTCATTTTAGAAGCGAGATTAAAAACAAAATCATATAGCTACATCTCTCCTCTGTATATTTGTTGAATTTCAATAAACGGAGACAAGTACTAATTAAGTAACAGGGCCGTCCGACCCAAGACGGCAACATTCATATTCATTTAGAAAGACGACAGGCTACAGAAACAATTAAATAATTTCGTTATGTAACACATATATTTAAAATGTATGTGTCTATTTATTTTACACTAACTTTTTGATCTATACATGCTTTGAGTTAATGTCAGAGTGCCCAATTTATTTTAACAAACAATGTTGCAACGGTATATCGGAAAATGAAATCATAATGGCAGCAATATACGTTGCAGAGTTAATTTTCGAAATCAGAAAAAGCGATAAACTAATATAAGTTTAACAGGCAGAAAGAAGTATATTCTTTTAACTGTTCCTTTAAAACTGAGGGGGTGACTCGAGTTTTAAAGAAAGCAAGATTGGCATGTGTCCCTTTAACCAAGTAAATAAATGACTGACGAGTAACAGACATGCTACTGTCAGTAACAAACATGATTTTGTGTAAACTCGAAGATTGCATAACATAAACATGTGGACATGAATTTGTTGTGTTGTGAAACAATGTACGCGTGAATCCAAAAGTGCGGGTCTGTTATCTTTATAGGGCATATATAGTTATATATATATATATATATATAAATATAAATTTTATAATATATATTTATATATATTATTCTTTTATATTTATTTGTATGGTCCCAGAACGCAGTCATACTCACTACTATATTGAAAGTAAATACTGAATATACATGTGCGGTGTGTTACGATCTGTAGTATTTGAAAACAGACATATTAAACATTTCCCTGAAAATATATAAAGATGATAAATATTATATTCATTAGAATTATTTTTTTCTGAAAAAAAAAATACATGTTTGTTTTCAGCAGTTGAAATCTACTATATTCTGCGAATATTGCTACTTTGAAAATTTGAATACGTCTGTTTTCATCAAATAGCATGTTTTGTTTGTTTTAATATTATTTTTTTTAAAATTTATGACTTGGAATATTTGAATCCTGTAATTTAACAACAAGTGGTTTGGTTCACAGGCGACAGTATCGATGAACAAAACCACTTGTTTTACTGGATTCTACATTGTGCAAGAAAATATTCATATATTATACCATTAATATTATAACATGTGTGTTATAACACATATGCTTATCCTTGTTTATAAATGTTTGATAATGGATGTCAGCAGGGAACTTGACATTTGACTACAAATCAAACGAATTATCCTCTTTCCACTGTCCACCAATGAAGTTTCATGAAATTTGCTTTAGGTAAAAGGAAAAACTGTGTGGGCAAGACTTTTCATTTACCGGTCATGGTAACGTACCTTTCGACTACTGACTTCAAAATAAACAGGGATTATCATTTCACCAAAGGCAGTCAAAGTATGACGTTTTATGAAATTAGCTTTAGCTTTAGACAAAGTAAAAAAGAGTTTCATTGCGGACACGATTTTTCATTAACAAGTCACTGTGACTTTGACCTTAGATTTACTGACCTCAATATTAATAGGGATCATACTCTTACCAAAGGCAGTCAACCCATGACGTTTGGATATATTTACTTCAGGGAAAATAGAGTTACGGTGCGGACAATGGTTTCATGATCGGATCAGTGACCTTGACATTTGATCTCGAACTAAATAAGGGCCATTCTCTCACCAAATGCAGTCAACCCATGTAGTTTCATGATACATGCATTTGCTTCAGTAAATAAGGAGTTACACTGTGACCAAGGTATTAGGGTTATATTGACCTTTGACCTATTATCCTCAAAATCATCAAACGGTGAAATAGTCTTATCACAGGCAGTCAACCCATGGCGTTTCTACAGACTTCCTTCAGGAAAACAGAAGTTACAGTGCGGACAATTCGTTTCATTATCCTGTCAGTGACCTTGACCGTTGACCCACTCAACATCAAAAGGATCACCCTCTCGCCAGAAGCAATACATCCATTAAGTGTCATGATATTTGCTTTAGGGAAAGTAGACTTACAGTTTACAACATTTTACATTATCATGTTACGGTGACAATGAATGACCTTTGACCTAATGGCATCAAAATCAAGAGGCATCATTCTCTCACCAAATGCACTCAAACCATGAATGTTGATGAGATTTGCTTCTGGGGAAGTGGACAGTGCAGGCAAGGTTTTTCATAATCATTACTGAGTCATGGCGCCTTTGACCTTCAATGTTTGATATGCAAATACTGATGCTTCGTACAAAGTTTCGTCAAAATCCAACAAGTAGCGCAGACAAGATTTGTGACGGACGAACGGAAAGGCCAAATATAATCTGTCTCACCTACCACTTTGTAGTGGAAGACAGACTTCTAAAGACAATATTTTAGTTCATATGTATCCTTTATTAAGCAATAATTAAGCGAACATAAACTTCAGCATTGACTCTGGCCGGTGGTGTACATGGAGTCTCCTTCCGCATGACGTGCAGCCTGAAAGAAAATAAAAAGTAAAAATAAGTAGAGCATAGTATTCGATTTGAATCAGGTGTTGCGAGGGGGAGCTAGGGCATGTTTTGGGGAATGGGATAGTTTTAAAAATGATTATTGTTTAACGCCTTCTTAACACGTTGTTTAGGTTATTTCGAGCCGCCCCAAAGAGAGGAAGAAAGATACATAGGCATCCAGGAACCCTGCCCTACGCTTACTACCGATTAGATACCTATGGTTCTTTAACGTGCTTGGAGGACAGACTCCGATACACAGGACCAACCGGTTTACGTTCCCATCAGTCGAACGAGGCTAGCAGAACACATCGAAGTAACCCAGTGGCGCCAGTAAGACTTGAATTCGTGTTCACTGGATTCAAAGCCGATATGCTATAAACGTCCCTTGACCAAAACTGAGTAAATGGCACATCAAATAAAGGGTCAATACATATTATATTGTGTATCATACGAGTATATGATTGACCTGACATGATAACAGAACAATTTTAATGTATTTTTCATCCAACAGTACTACAGCAAGAATCTATTATAAGGAAAGTTAAATCTGACAGAGGGTGCAATGCTCTATAAGCCAATTTTACTAGAACAAAATACAACTCTTGCTGCCAAAAACATTATTATACAACTAGTTATTTTCTATCTCAAAACCTGGTGATGTCGTCAGTTTTAGAAATAAAACACGACTATTAGGGCAGTAAGACACTTTTGTAGATGTGTGGTCTTCTGATGTGAAAATGTCTAAAACAGACACAAGATTGGAAATTTGCTCTGTGTCCCTTTAATAAATTGGGGACCCATCACATAGACCATAATCACATTGTACTTAGTTGATGTTAAAGGGACACACGGCAATCTTGAAGTATTTATCAAGCATAAGCATTAGCATCTCCATTTGTTAACCTGGTAACATTTTAAATTTAAACCTGCTTGCATTAAAAAATAAATAAAAGTGTTTCATTTTGTTTTCGCTATTCTATCAAATACTTAACTATATTATAGGTGTACTATTATCAACAGTGAGTAATGTGTAAAACAGTTTCTTCTGAACTATTCTAATAAATAATATTAATGATGCACAAATGCAAACTATGCTGAAAAATTGACCGAACTCCAGAAGTTTTAAATAAAATAAAGGTTGCCTAGTGTCCCTTTAACACAACTTGTTTTTGCATGTATCCAGTACATGTAGTTTACACGAGCTCATATGACGATCACGCTGCATTATCACTGAAAATATGTTTTACTGTAACTTTGAACAGCACCGTGCAAGAATAACACAAGCTCCATTTAAAGAACTACACAAGCGCAAGCAATTTTTAAAAGGTCTCTCACCTCAAAATGATCCAATGGCATTTAATGCGGCTTGACATTCTGAAGTCTTCAGTATCAATTCACTTAGAGCTGCTCAAGGGCACGATTTACATTTGAGGCCTCTCTGAAAAACAACATCAATCCAATGTCAATGATCAAACAGACATAGTTTATCCTTTGTTATACATTATGTAACATATTTAAAAAAGAAAACTCAAAACTCTACTGTACATAAATATGAATCTGACCGATTTCAGTCAAATGTCAATGGCTGTTTACATTGTTTCAATGGTAGTTGTATCGGGTTATGTATTCACGAATGTGCGAGAAAATGGGGATAACATAACGATAAAGAGACAACGCCAACGATTTACATTTATGCATCTGAGGGGTGGGGGTGGAGAGGGGTTTCTAGTTTCCTTACCCCCTCCTTGTTTTCGGTATTCAAGCTCCATCTACCCACCCCACCCCCATCTATCGTACTTGGTTGGGCGGGGTGCAGTGAACATTTCTACTAATAATTGTTTTATTCCACGAAACGTTCTACAGTGTACAGTACATCCAGTTACTGGAAAGATCGGAGTACACGAAAAACACTTTATAGTGATTATGAACTTTCTATTATACAGTATACACCACTATTTTAGGCACTATATTTGGCCATTGTCTAAATATGTACGATCTAAAGTTTATTAATAAGCACATTTTAATACAAAAACAAATACCTTGAAAATGGACCTCTACTCAGCAGCAGACAGTAATCCCAAATCCAATTTGCACCAACATGTCAATTTCACGTGTCAAGTTATGTCACGGTGACCTATCAGTCACCAACACTGCGTCGTGTTTACACATAATGGAACGTTATTTCGTCCGGTAAGGTATTAGTTTTTACATAATCTACGGTATAAAACACTGTACGCGTGTTGTTAAGACTCCATAGGTACCCGTAGTGCTCGCCGACGTAGCGCGCCCAATTTCGGGTGTAAAAAAATGGCGTCTGTTATAATTGAAAATTCGTCCGTAAAATACAAAGAAATAGTCCATGTTCGCGGAGTTAAAATGCGAACAGAACTGATATGTTATAGGTCCGTGGCGTTCCTACTGTTTTGTACAAATATCTGCAATACTACGTAGAATTAGGTGTATATAATAGTGTAGTATAGGCAATTTTGTGATTATGCGTTTCCTTTTCCTTTCAGTATATAATGCAACTAGCCCTGTGAGGTTTACACATTGAAAATGATCTTATAGAATGAACCTTTAGTGACACTTTATGAAAATGTTATTAAAATCGGTGAAGATATAAGTCTATGACGAATATTTGTTTGGACATATTCATAAAAAATGCCTTAAAAAGCGGCAGAAAATTTTAATTAATTTGCGTAGGTGTCGCAAGATGACCCTAGTGGTTGGGACTAACTCAGGAAAGAATCAATGACGTTAACTGCATTTCCGTAAGTTTAATGCACTTTTTAAAATATGTTAAATATAAATACAATTATCAAGAAAAACAAGCGAATACACAGATGAAATATGAAAAAGACTGTTCTCATGAACTTTTAAGACGTTTGTAGTATTATCCCAAATACTGAATGTGTCGACTGACTATATATGACACTAAAGTGTTGATGCAGTTACAACAATGGTGATGATCACAAACGTTACAAAAAATGATGCGCGATTCCAATGATGGGTGATTGTCATCAAAAGCCTTCTATAAGGGTTGATGACGCGACGATTAAGATGACGCGATATCTATGATGACGCGATGAATAACCTCCACCGAGATTACGGGTTTAGTTCCTCCACCGAGGACTGATGACGGACCCACCACGTGTCCCGGTGGTTGTTGCTACTATAATAACCTGACCATGTTATCCAGGTACGGGACCGTCTCTATTGCTCGTTAAGTTATGCGTTGATTCATGTGTCGAATCATCTACAAGGCCTACACACCCTAAAGTCTTAGCTCCACTCCGGGAGGCTTATCTCCACTCCGGAAGGTTTAGGCCCATATTGCCGTTTCCAACTTCTGCCCAAACAAAACGACTTTCAATCAATCCCCGCCATGACTGGAGAACAATGCATTTTTAACCAACGTTCCGCCCAAAACATTATTTCCCACGTTCATTCCGTGATACACGTGGCTAAATGCGCAGTATTAAAATTCTACACGAAAGGAACCTTACATAATTTTGCCCTTTAGAGAGATAAATTGTAAAATACCTATACTTTTACATGCATTAACGCACATATAAACTTACTGAACGGCCCTGCCGTATGCCCTCTACCGACGCTGTAAAATGTGCACGCGTTTTCCGTGGTACATGGAAATATCATGCAACTGATGAATTGGTTTCAACTGAACAATAAATTAGCATGTGACTGACAGATGTCGCCAAGTGCTTACAAGAGCTATGTACGACCAATACGCCCTACTCGAGATTATTTGGTGACAATATCTCCCCACTTAAAGAATGTGCTACACTTGTTAAAATTCAACAAAATATAATTAATATTTACACGGTAATAAACTATTAACTCTTCTTAGCGAATGAACGACAAAACGTACAAGCTAATCACTCAAATGCCAAAACATTGTTGCAACATAAGCAACATTAAAATTTCAACAATGTTCTCCAATTGTACACTACACTGTCGTTACATATACTGCTTTTGTACAATACCCTGCCATACACTATTATACTTTTGTACTCTGCTATTGTATTTTACCTTGTCATTATGTGCGGCGACTTAAATAGTCTGCCCCAATATTGTCCTTTCCTCGAATCGCTTTAATTCTCATCCGATAAGGCTGAAGAGTCAGTGCCCACCTCATTAACCCACTGTTAGCAACATTTGCCTTGTTCATATAAGCTAACGGTTGGTGGCCAGTCTCCAAGACAAATTCCTTACCAAAAACATATCAGTGAAATTTACTGACAACCCACACTACTGCAAGACACTCCCGTTCGATAACAGAATAGTTACGTTCCCGGAGTAGTAGTTTCCGACTTGCGGGGAGACTACTCCCATCTTGCTCTTGCAGTAGGACCAGATTTCCCCTTAAACAGACAAAAGCTCGTTCCTGGCTCCCCCCCACCAACACCCCACCTCCTCCCCACCCCCACCAAGTTATACTATTGGGTTGACCTTTCTTTGTCAAGTCTGACAAAGTTGCAGCTATAGCCGAAAAGTTTAAGATGAATTTCCTGTAAAACCCTCCAACCCTAAAAGTGACCTAACGTTTCTTTGTCTCGGGTCTTGTTGCTTTCTGAATTGCCTTAACCTTGTCGTGGTTGGGTTTCAATTTATGGTCTCTCCCGACAACATGACCCAGACACTCTATATCTGCGTAACCTATGTGACATTTGCTAGGTTTTGTAGTGTTCCAACAAATTACGCAGAGCCTTAATATGGTCTTCAAATGTTGTTGTAAACACCAGGATGTCATCTACAAAACTATCTGTGTTGGACAAACCCTTCACGACATTCCTCATTAACCTACGAAAGGTTGCAGGAGCCTTTACGAGACCGAAGGGCATGACCTTAAACTTAAAACGTCCCTGTGAAGTTTCAAACGCAGTAATCTCTTTAGCTTGGTCTGAAATTGGGACTACCCAATACCTTTTACTGAGGTCTAATAAGAATATCCCGCAAGTTTAAAGAAAACCTCTTCAATATTAGGCATTGGCTCTGCATCAAAGATGGTACGTTTGGGAGTGAAATGGAATGGGATACCCCTTAATTCTAATTGGTCATTGCTTAAGTCATATAGCTTGCGCAGTATGACGTAAACTGTTCTCAGTTTGCTCAGGATGATTATTAGAGTATATTAGAACTGTGTTCTTGGCACATTTTTATAATTAAAATTTCGATAAAATTACTGTTGAGTTTGTCTTGAAAAACGTTTATATATGGCAATGTGTGTTTGATAATTTTAGAAAATGAAACGCTTATTATTTTAGTCATTATTCTGAGACAAACCACTGGCTTGATTCTCGGAAAAGTGTAAGCGAGATATCCGTATAAATTAGGATATACAGACACATTCGATTTATGGACACGTGTTGCATCCGGACAAATATTGAAACAATAACATTTATTTGCACATATGCGATATACGGGCAAATGTGACAAAACCGTTTCTCTACCTACCCTCTGTTCACATGTTTAATGGTGGTGTTTCCAAACTTCATATACACATAACAATTGACGACCTTTTGTCCCTCTACATTGTCCATTGTTGATTGCCTAATTTATTACAGAATTATTGTTCTTTGTTTGACATAGAATTTAAGCGACGGCATTCATCATCTTCAATGATAGTTCTAGTTTTTTCATTCGTTATCCTCTGGTAACAATATTGACTATTTTATATTTTATATGTTGTTCTGAATTAAAATGTTGTATTTTATTCAGTAAATATTCTGCCGGAAATGTAGATCGTATGTTTTATTGGATTTATCTTCATTACATTATAAACACCATGGAGTATCAATTTATGTTGGAATGTTCAATTATTATTGGCATATCTTTAGACTCAGGGCTCTCCCAAGGATGTTCTTTCATGCATAGTGGCATTTTACGTACGCAGGGTGAGGGTATGTGAGGAGTGTCCCCGCTTTGATGTTCGCATTTAACACCTACCTGTATAGACGGCGAGGTATTGTTTAAACTAGTTTTAAGAAGTTTTAAGAAGAGTTGTAATCTTCAAAACTGTGAAAATGATATACAAGCCCAGTGTTCTATAGACTTGTCATTGAACAATTTTATTTTTTATTTGCTGATTTTCTGAAATTGCCTTGAACATTTTATATATACTTTTGTTCATTCTTTTTTATATGTAGACAGATTACCAGATTTTGTATTACTACAGATACAATTTATCTGACTGTGTAATACATATACTGAGCAAAAATAATAAAGTACCCATTTTCCTTTCCATTATTATTTAGACAGAAAAACAGGAAATAACCAATGATGTATATTGAATAATTAGATAGAACAATTGTACACCAATAGTCCAAACAAAATATGTTTCTGAAAAGTTCAGAACAGTTATCCCCATTTTCTTAAACCATGCATCTTTGGTAAAAACACAAACAATCTACAAACATTACTTCAATTTGTCCAAGACAATATTCTTTATACGTTGCTTTCGAAAAAATCACAGAAAAACACAATACCGATTGTATAGTTAGCAGCTTTTGATTGTAAAAAATCATCAAATTACCTCCCTTTAAGGATTCCATAGCATCCTTAAAAGAGTATTGCTTGGCAAAATTTGAAACTTTTTAAAGGAATGTTTAGTACTCATTGAAGTGTGCTTATAAACATCAAACATTGATTAATTAAAGCGCTGTTCAATCTGTCCTACACCCTCAAAACTGACCTATGGGAATACCAGCAAAAAAAGACAACGGCATACAAATGGAAAGAGACAATGCAGCTTTACCTGGAGACCTGTTATATGTACAGTACCTACCAATGAAAAACTCATTTTTGCTAACATTCCCGAAGGTCTACGAGAAGTGCCGGAGACGACCGAAGAAAAATACGCCAATTTGTTTGTGACAAAGTTAAGGTGGCTCAGGATATAACTGACACTGTTAAATTTATACATGTCCATAGAATGGGCCAGACAAGTTTCCCAACAGTACAATTGTGTTGTTCAAACACTGTTCAAAGATAGGGAAATGTTTCGTAACCGGAGGAAACATTTAGGCGGCACCGAATAATACATTAAGGAACAATTCCCCAGAGAAATTGCGACGAAACGCCGGAAACTCGTACCGTTGATGAAAAAGGCGGAAAGCAAAGGAATTATTTGATTAGTTACGATACTTGTACGTGGTAGACCAGTGACCGATACTTTATAAGGAGGCGTTGAGAGTTAACTAAACGTGATATCCTGGAACTGTAAATGACTGACACAAATTAAAATAGAATATCCAGATGTTGATAATATTTTAGAAAACTATGACTTATTGTTCGGGGCGCTTGTTAGAGACAAAGGTTTTTCGGACTATTCAGACAAAAGTTGTTTATTAATGAAGCAGATATTTTAGTGGTAAATAAAAATACATTACTTATCATTATTATGTGACGTCATATGCCTTTATTATTAATATTGTCATTCTTGTTTTTCTTTTTGAGTGTTTTGGGGTTTACTGTTTTCTGTGAAAGCTGCATTTCCTGTTCGAATTTTGTACTTACTTTTATCAAAATGTGTTGAGAAATAAAAAAATCAATTGCGAAAGTAGTCTGTTTTGACAGGGTATGTTCAATGCAAAAATTTCGCTTCATCAAAAATTAGGATTTTTTTTTTTTGAATTTTTATTCAAAAATACTTTTAATTTGTTGGACAAACGTAAATTAAGACATCGTAAAAGTCTTTTAGCAAACTGTTGAGGCTAACTGAAGTTATCTGAGATTTCTTAATTTTCTGCAATCCCAGCATCATGAAGTGCTGCTTTCCCTGTTCGATTTTTATATCTATATTTACTTTCACAATAGTGTTACTTGTGCCGTGTGGCGACCGTAGAAAGGTTTCCCGGACATCAAATCAATATTGTTATCTTTTCATCCCACAGAGATTGTATGACATTCATTGATCCAGTTTTTCCTTAAACACGTGTGTTTCATATACCGTGTTGAAGATTTTGTGCTCATCGACATTATGGCCCGTTTCATTAGGGTTTTCCTTAACTTTCCTCGTGATCTAATATTAGACACTGTTGTCGAGATTTGGACCTCTTTTAACCGTCCGTAAGTATAGATATAAAAATCGAACAGGAAAAGTAGCATTCAAGGACGACAGTCAACCACAAACACATACAGAAACAAAGAACAAATTTAAAGATGAATAAAAGGCCAACTAAGACATCACAAACACAACAGGGTTGACAATAGGGCTACCGCATTGGAACGGAGAAAAAGGCCGCCGGGGGTTTAAACCATCATAGTTAATCTACTGTCAACCAAATATAACGGGACAGTGTAAATAAAGAAATCCCCGCCATTTACCTATTCTCTAAGGAACAAGGCAGCATTAATAGGCAATATAAGTAAAACACAAAGATGCTCGTCTATATATAAATACAAAAAAACAACAGCCTAGAAAGCCACAAAGAAGGTACTCAGTGACTTGGCAGAAGCCAGAGCAACAAGAGAATAAACAATTGCGGGCAATACAAAAAAGAGTATGATAATGAGACAACACTGCAGACAAACGTCACCGTACTTTTGGGCTTTAGGTAGACGTCATCATAGGGTTCACAGCCAGTCCGGTCATCGCACAATCACAGAGGGAAGCATAGTGGCGAACTGTCAATGGGTCCACTACCAAGCATGCAGTGCGTTGCAAAATGATAGGTTCATAACCTCTTTTGATAAACCTTTTAACAAGTTTAACAAAGATAGTATGAAAGTGATCATGACTAAGGAGTAAGGAGTTTACGAAGTTTGTAAATCACGTCATCATAGAAGTCAGGTTGTAATAGTCATTGTCGCAGAAAAGTTCTTATATTACCTTTATATTTGGAAAAAAGAACAGGGTTACGATAATAAAAGTTTGCAAAGGTTTTACGAAGTTTATGGTAACGATAACAATGATGGTGTAGCTTTTGAATTATACAAAGATTACGAATATTAAAGTCCTCAACTCGAGTACAAGCTCTAGAAAAACGAATAAGTTGAGACACATAGACCCCATAATAGTTGCTCCGGGAACATCCCGGTCTAAATGGGGATAATTAACAATATCATATTAAATACTGATAAAGGTGATCATTTGCGAGCAACAAACACAATTAAGAGAATAAAGCAGGAGACTCGGTTTTATTGAGTCTGTTCATGAGAAGTAATGAAAGAAGCAACACTTCTTACGCCCCCTAGCACCGCCTTAAGCGGTATTCTGCTTCAAAGCAATCTATATTGGGCTCGTTGGTCCCAAAGGACCAGTAAAAAATAACACTACAATTAAAATCATCTTTCTTGCCATATATTTTGCTAATTATTTCACCATTTTCAATGGAGAGATGTAAATCAAGAAAAGAAGCGTTAGTATCAGAAAGATTAGCTTTGTTAAGTTGAAGTTAGTTAGGGTATATATTATTAACCATAGTAGATGGTTGTAAATATTTAATATGTCATCCAGAAACCGAGATGTGTCATTAAAGGCCTCAATAACATCTTCCTGGGTATCTGGTGAAATACTCGACAAGAAATCTCTTTCATAGCAATATAAAAACAAATCTGCGACACGTGGTGCACAGTTCGTACCCATAGGGATACCAACAATCTTTCTATAAACGGTCGTTCCATACCGGAAGAAAATATTATCTAATAGGAAGATGAGTGCTTCACAAACTTCTTGGCAAGTCCACATATTGTAATTGTCTAAACTGCCGTTAGTAAAATACGCTTTAATATTATTACAGACCAAAATAAGAGCAATAAGCTTGTCTTTGATAAGGTAATGTTGTAAGGTTATATATAGTGTAGAGAACTAGAGAAGTCATAAATGCTAATAGATGAATCTTGAAGTTTATTGCAGATTTTATCAAGAACGTCTCCTGAATTTGTTATAGACCAAAACAAATTAATCCCAGAGTTTTCATAAGTTTTATCACAATATTGTTTATCGTGATCTATAACGGCAGTAAGACAAGAAGTTAAAAGTTTGGAGATGTTTGTGGTGGTGCAGGCACTAGAATTCGAAATAAACCGTGTCTTATACGGATTTTTATGTAATTTAGAAATCCAGTACATAGTTGGCAGTTTGTTCTGTTTTTCGTTTACCCCAGCCTTGAAAGCAGTGCACCGAGCGATATGTGTGGAAACAACATCATCCTCAATAGAATGAACTGGAGTATACAAATTAGTTCTACCGAGTTCCAGAGATAAAACATTGACGTAATGTAGGCGTCAAACAATACTTACATTATTAGCTGCTTTATAAGCAGGAACTAAAACAAAATTATTATGAAATTCTTGAATTCCCGATTTTAAATTACGAAAGGAAAACCTAGGTCTCGGAGTAAGTAAAGAGGGGTTAGCATTATAAAGTTAATACGTGTATCTATAATTTTAAAAATTGACTTTTTACAAGTAGAAAGAGAGTTCTCTACGACACCATTTTATACTAAAACCTCAATGGATTGGGTGATCTGAGCACGACAGGCATTAAAATCGATAGCTGAAGGTAATCTATACTTTGGACCTTTCAAAAACAGATGCCGAATACGTTTATAAACAATATCAAAATTGCCAGTGATGACATGACCTGCTGGATCATAGCAAAATTTAGATGTGTTACATTCACATTCCTCAGGAGTGTTATTCATCAAGGTCAGAAACTATTTTGTTGTAGCTGAAAATAATATTTCTAATACATTTTTTTATACTTATAACAAATTACAGGACTTTCTGAATTTTGAAAAATATATTGATATAATCAACTACATGATTATCTCGAAAAATACTAGGCATGTTAATGAAATCAATACCTTTATTAAGATGGTATTTTTAGAAAATGCTTGACATGATCAGACTCCTTGTCAATATGGGTCGGAGAACATGTTGTGTGTAGCTTTGAATTATGGAAGCAGTGTTATACAAGGGATCTGTACGAATGAATATTTTGTCTGCTTCCTCGTCGATTAACTTAAGTGAAGAAATGGACAGAGAGAAAAGCCGTGAAAGCATAGAGTGCTTTCCAGACTGTTTAAAAATAGTATGTAAATCCGCTATTGCAATAATTACACACGATTTACGTTTGATGTTACCATTACGCCTATGACCATGATACCTAGAGTTACGCTTTCGAATAAAAAATATAGAAAAAATGTCAATATTAGGATCTTTTGAAATATTTCCTATTTGATAAATATTGTCATTAAGGCCAAGTGGATATGGTGTCTGGAAGTTTTTCATCCACTTAAGTTCTGCTACATGTCTAGCTTTTATTTTAAAGCTTTTAGTAGCATCATTATCGTAAATTATATATTCAACCGGTTGAACAGTAACGTTACTAAAAGTATGACCTGATTGACGAAATTGTTGGTACAAATATTTTTTTAACTTTTTAGGATTACCTGCATTATATTTATGTTAACGAAATCATACTTTCAAAGATCGACCTGTTTGTCCAACATATTGTATACCGCAACGATGTGCATTTCAAATAAAAACATAATGACGTGAGATGTACGTCAATCAACATTTGAAGCTAAAAATACATTTAACATTCTGCCATTAACAGCTGATTTAATGGTGGACCTGTAAGATAAATAATTGCAACAACTGCACCTCTTAGCATTGCACTTTTTAATAGAGGGAAACACCCTGCGTCTTGTATGAACTAAACGATTTCTGAAAGGAGACTTTATATTTTATTTCCTCAAAACTTTTTATGCATTCTTCTTGATAAAATTTGCAATAAACGTCAAGTTTCATCTATTAGACTTCTGATTTTATTAATATTGAGTTCTGCTCAACCCGGAGCTAGAGGGCGTGAGCGGTAGCTAGCATATTTCACTACCACTCATGAACAGTCTCAATCAAACCGAGACTGCAATATTTCATATGTGTCGTGCTCGGCCGTTTCCAAAGGTCCATTATCATACTCTTTTTTCTCTACACTATATACAAAATTACCACATCACCTTATAAAAGACAAGCTTATTGCTCTTATTCAAAAAACATTCGCTATTGAAAATACTACATTTTTGGGCTGTAATAATATTAAAGCGCTTTTTACTAACGGCAGTTTAGACAATTACACTATGTGGACTTGCCAAGAATTTTGTGAAGCACTCATCTTCCTTTTAGATAATATTTTCGTCAGGTATGTAACGACCGTTTATAGACAAATTGTTGGTAAAAAACACAGTAATTGGCGTGTTGTCTAAAACGTTCTTAAGATCGATATATTAATATGTGAGCTAGAAAATCACAAAGGGCTACTGAAACTGGCTTGGTATCCCTATGGGTACGAATTGCTCACCACTTGTCGCAGATTATTTTTATATTGCTATGAAAGAGATTTCATGTTTAGTCTTTCATCAGATACCCAGGAGGATGTTATTAAGGCCTTTAATGGCACCTATCGGTATCTGGATGACATATTAAACATTGACAACCCTTTCTGTTCTACTATGGTTAATAATATATACCCTAAATAACTTTACTTAACAAAGCTAATATTTCTGATACTTACGCTTCTTTTCTTAATTTTTTATCTCTCTATTGAAAATGGTCAAATAATTAGCAAAATATATGACAAAAGAGATGATTTTAATTTTAATATTGTTAATTATCCCCATTTAGATGGTGATGTTCCCCGAGTAACTTCTTATGGGGTCTATGTGTCTCAACTTATTCGTTTTTCTAGAGCTTGTACTCGAGTTGAGGACTTTAATATTCGTAATCGTTATATAACTAAAAAGCTACTGCATCAGGGTTACCGTTACCATAAACTTCGTAAAACCTTTGCAATCTTTTATTATCGTAACCCTGATCTTCTTTAAAAATATAAAAGTAATTTAAGAACTCTTCTGAAACAAGGACTATCACAACCTGACTTCTATGATGACGTGAATACAAACTTCGTAAGATCCTTGGTCATGCTCAATTTCATACTATCTTTGTTAAACTTGTTAAAAGATTTATCAAAAGAGGTTATGACCCTATCATTTTGCAACGCACTGCATGCATGGTGGTGAACCCATTTACAGTTCGCCACTATGCTTTCCTCTTTGAGTGTGGGATGACCGGACTGACTGTGGACCATATGATGACGTCTACCTGAAGCCCTAAAGGAAGGTGACGTTTGATGTTTGTCTGCAGTCTTGTCTTGTTGTGCCCTCAATGGTTTATTTTCTTGTTGCTCTGGCTTCTGTCAGGTCACTGAGTACCTTCTTTGTGCCTTTCTATGCTATTGTTTTTTTGTGTTTATATATACACGAGCATCTTTGTGTTTTACTTATATTGGCTATTAATGCTGCCTCGTTGGTTAGAGAATAGTTCATGGCGGGAAAATGACCAACTATACGATTTTATTTACACTATCCCGTTTTTTGGGCTGACAGTAGGGTAAGTGTGAGGTTTGGTGCACCCTAGAACCTGATTTAAACCCCCAGCGGCCTTTTTTTGCCACTGACCGTTCCAATGCGGTAGCCCTATTGTCAACCCTTTTGTGTTTGTGATGTTTTATTTGGCCTTTTATTCATCTTTAAATGTGTTCTTTGTTTCTGTGTGTGTTTGTGGTTGACTGTCGGCCTTGAATGCTGCTTTCCGTGTTTTCTGATAGATACATATATTGCAAAAAATCATGAAAATGTCTAGAAAAATCTAGATAGTGGGAAAAACCTTTTTCATGGCTCAAAAATGTGCGTTTGTCATAAAATCACTGCAGATTTATGTGTATGCATATCTGCAATATTTTGTTATGAATAATACATTTCAATGAGGTATTACAATATAAAGACATAGCTAAATAATAAAAATTGAAAATTTTGAATGAACAATGCATATAAATTCCTATTTTATCACTGTTTCTTAAAATTGGCATATTGAATTACCACACCCATTTAATTACAATGGATCTCCATTTCAATGTAAAACTGTGTTATAGGCAGTTGCATAGAACAGTTTGGTGTAAACATTCATAAGAAGATCGACGATGAAGCATTGGGGGAGAAACATTGGCTGATGTATGATAATCGTTGGGATTGTCGTCAACTTTAAACACCCAAGTCGTTGGCATTAAAAAGTTATTTCTTTACGTATTTGCAACAGAAACCCTTTCACTGTGGCCAACGTACGTCATAGTCACGTGGTATGCACGCTATAGAACACGGAAAAAGGTAAGCAATATATGTCGACTCGATTTACTATTTGAATGATATCTCGGGTTATAATGAACCGAATTTATTTCGGTAACTTGCACATTCCCCTACTGAGGGTCAACAATCCTCGGCATGTGTTAACTCGGATAATTTCTAGCCAACCTTTAGATTATATCGATGTAATTATTTTTTCCGGGGGGTATGGAACACGCTATACTTTGAATTATAAACAGAATTGGCCAACTATACGATTTTCTACATTTCATATAGTTTCAAGATCACGAATACATACCTTATCAACTCAGATGACATTCACAATTGTTTTTCTTGCAAACTGATGTTTGTTTTGCAAGAAAAGAGTCAATTGGCGTAATGCTATGGAACACACCAGTATTTTGTCTGCTAAGGTACACACATGAAACAGAGAGTTGCAGTTTTCGCAATACGTTCTGACTTCGGGAACATGCTATATTTTTAGTTAAGTATCGCAGTCAGTCAGTTTGAATTTGTATTTCAGTTTTGATGTGTATATTCTTTTATATCAAAACGTTGCAAGGTAGATGGATAAAATATATAAGTAGACGAATTATGACGTCATAAAACAGATTATGTATGTATCCTTATAATATAGTGGTCACTAAATACTAAGCAATCCAATGACTTCATGTTATTAAAAACACGCATTTTAAATATATAATTAGCTCACCTGAGCACGAAGTGCTCAAGTGTAAGCTATTGTGACCACTCTTCGTCCGTCGTCTGTCTGTCTGTCGTCTGTCGTCAATTTTTAGCTTGTTTAAACGATAGAGGCCACATTACTTGAGCAATCTTAACCAAACTTGCACATATTGTATATGACCACAAGAATTATACCTAGGTATAATTGAAGTATAATTGAATTTAACCTATCTTAAATTGCATATAAATCTGGTCTTTCTAAAGATAATGAACCTGTTTCATGTTTCAGATCATTCTGTTATCGAACGGCAAGGTCAACGGTCTACAAATTAGTAGACCGTGAGGATGACGTGCCAAACAAAGGAACCCCTACACCAACTATGCATGTCAGAAAGTATGCTAACAGGAAACGGGTCATAGATAGTATACAGACAAGGTGAAAAGAATAACAATAACTGAATGTATATCATTTAACTAAACGGTATATGATTCAGAAAAATGTCAATGTTTGCTCTATTTTGATTGAATTCTGATTTTCTATTTGTTATTTACCATAATTGTAACCAATTGAAAATTATGTGGCCATCTTCCATCGTTAACCTGTTGTTATTGTTTGATTATTACTTGTTGTTTTAGTTAAGGCGAAGTACATATATTAAATAGTTATTAATTGTTTCATAGTAACCACCACTTCGACAGGATAGAATGAAGGCAAATACAGTGGAAACGGAATATGTGGTTATGTCCTCCCAACGAAATGCTGTTGAGAAAGGTTCGTTGGGAGTGCGTTATGAAAAAGCCAGGAGAAATGATTCCAAACTACTAGTTACAGATGAATGGGATTAAAGCTATGAGTAGATTATTTGAGAGAAAAGTAAATTTGACATAAGAATAATAACATTAAATTCACAGGATGATTAGGCATACATATGCTTCATGTGCTGGACAAAGTTAACTGAACAATAAATGTAAGATGGAACTCACCCGGGATCTGGAAGTGGTACATTTCGATGAGAGTGTATTAAGAAAATGATTATGTTTGGTTATATAATAATTAGTATGTGTAATTTAGTTAGATCGAAAATAAATATATATGCATATATAGATCGTGTGTTATATTTGATACTAAATGGTTAAAAACAGTTTCAGTCTGTAACCTATACTTATGTCATCATTACAACAGCATGAACTGTCCTTGCAGGACCGTATTTATTTAATGTACGGGGTTTCATTGGATTTGGATCATTAACCATTCAGGTTCCATAAGGCAGTTTTAAGTGACTTGTGACAATGAGACTTTGTAGTATTATAGTATTTAAATAATTAAAGAAAAACAACTGCAATTTAATTTTTATTAAAAGTAAACAAATAAACTTTAAAACAAATTGAAACAATTAATCACATTTCAAATTATCACAGACTACTTATATACATCTCATCATTGAACACATTTGGTGTTAATTGGTAAAAAAGAAACAAGTAAACTTCAAAACGAAATAACTCGAACAAATAAAAGACTACTTATCGCATCATTGAACTCAGTTGGCGTGTTAAACATAATTAAACACGTTCGACATAAAACAGTTATAACAGCACATCTTAAGTGTACATGATTTAAAATAAAACCCTAACAGTTGGTTCCTACTTCTCAACCGACATTGTAAAAATAATGTAGTCCTGACAATTAAGTATGGGACGCCAAATCAACATATGTTCAAATATTTGTACCTATCTTCAGATAATTTAACATATCTTAATTGAATTAAAGATAAGTTAAATTCAATTATACCTAGGTAAAATCAAATGTAACCTATCTTTAATTGAAGTATACCTAGGTTTAATTGAAATAACCTATTTAACCTATCTTTGATTGAATTATACCTAGGTATAATTAAATTTAACCTAACTTTAATTGAATTATACCTATATATAATTGACTGTAACCTATCTTTAATTCAATTATACATAGGTATAATCGAATTTAACTATCTTTAATTAAAGTATACCGAGGTATAATTCAATTAAAAACATGTTAAATATGTTATTTCAACTATACCTAAGTATAATTGAATTAAGGATGGTTAAATTCAATTATACATAAATATAATTCAAATAAAGACAGGGTAAATTCCATTTTACCTAGGTATAATTGAATTAAACCTATCTTTAATTTAATTAAGGCAAGTTAAATGTTTTGAAGATAGGTACAAATATTTGAATATATCTTAACTTGGCGTTGTATAACTAAGAGCTGAGCAATCCACAAGAAAACAAAACTACGTAAGATACCAAATCAATTTATACACCCGTTGTATAACATAGTTTGCGTATTATTGGCACGTAATGGATATTATGCAAGTTATATAAGTAATAGTTCAGTTTAAAGTACATTTAAGTAGTTGGGTGGATTTTCATATGATCCTGCATGTACCTGCGACTTTACGTCCTTTTGCATACTGGGCACTTGGACCCTGAGATGGTGTGAGTTTTCTTGTTTATCTTCAAACGCTGTTGGCTTTTAAAGGACTTTTGGCATATATCATAGTTTACGAGTTCTTCCAAATGTAACTTCATATGTCTCGACAAACTTGACTGGTGCCGGAAACACTTATAACATGTGACACATTTGTGATTTACCTGACCTGTGTGCATTGATTCGTGGTCTTTCAATGCCCCTTTACTTTCAACATTCAGACCGCATACTGAGCATTTTAAATTTAATTTACCGGCTTCGCTTCTTTCATGTCGGCTGAGCGAACGATTTCCAGCACTTTATACATACGTATAATTTTATAGCATTGTGTTGATGGCACATATGTCGTTGCAGATTTGCGCTGGAATAAAACTGTTTTTGACAACACGTGTATGGTGCTGAGTCATAATGCCTGGGTTCATGTTGGCGTAAAGTACTTTTATCTCCAAACAACTTTCCGCATACTCGGCAGAGTACTGAATCCATAACGTATCTAAAAAAATCCAGAAGTATACCGTAACTAAGGACAAAATAACTGTAACTAGATAAACCCTTACTCATTTCATTTCATTACCGGTAAAGCGTAAATGACGTCAGGTAACAAGGGAAGTAACTATATATAACTATCTAGATTCATAGTATCATTTCCATTTTGTCTTTACTGTATATAGTTATACTCCATCATAATTATATGTATGTGTGTCCTTGTATTATAGAAGTTATATAAGGTATAGAACAAAACGTGAACAAGGGATCTGACTTACCCCACGTGTTCGAAAAATCATAAAATAAAAAGGAAATGTGTTATTTTGTTTTAAATAACACATTTTGTAACATCTCGAAGTGAGAAAACTTTTCTCACTTCTCGATGAAATGAAAATATTTTATACACTCCAAAACAACAAATATCCTCTATGTATGACACCAGAATGACGCAGAATTATGATCGGCATATTGCAAAATCGTAAAAAAACGATTTGTTGTGTTCATTTCCCTGTTTCATGTGTGTACCTTAGCATAAGAAATACTCGTGTGTTCCATAGCATTACGCCAATTGACTATTTTATTGCAAAACAAACATCAGTTTTCAAAAAAAAACAATTGTGAAAGTCATCTGAGTTGATAAGGTATGTATTCGTGATCTTGAAACTATATGAAATGTAGAAAATCGTATATGTGATCATTTCTGTTTATAATCAATGTATAGCGTGTTCCATACTCTACGGAAAAAATGATTAAATCGATATAATCTTAAGGTTGGCTAGAAATTATCCCGAGATAACACATGTCGAGGATTGTTGACTCTCAGTAGGGGAATGTGCAATACCTTGAGTAAGGATCGTTTTTACTTGACTTAACTGTGTGCATTCTTTGCTAGCGAAAGATGACCTCTGTGATCCAAGCTTCTTTGATAACAGCTTTGGAGAGAGATCAGGAAACTATAAAGAGTTCTGTTACTATGAGTTTTTCAACACCGAATTTGTATCCCGAGTGACGATACTCATAAAAATACGTCGAAATAAAAAAACACATGCTAGCGCACTCGTTTGTTTATGCGGAAGTATGCTCACTTGGGCTAGAATTGAATTGAATGTTGTTTAACGGCTCATCAACACAGTATATGTTATTTAGAGCAGCCCCAGTGAGAGGGGAAGGATACATAGGAATCTGGAAACCGTGCCCTACTCTTATTAGCGAAAATATTTCTATGGTTCTTTAACGTGCACGGAGGATAGACCGACGGACGAGGCTAAGGGAAAGTGTCTTGCCCAAGAACACACCAACGAAACTCAGTGGCACCATGGAGGATTGAACCCGGTCCTCCGGTGATAAATTCGCCGCGATAACGACTGCGCCACGCCAGCCCCACTTGGGCTACAAATTCCGTATTATAAGTATTATATTAAGTTATATAATACATTTTTCCAAACTGTTAGTGTTTTTTTTGGTATTTGCAATACAAAATTACAGTATATTTGCGCCAAATCTATTGTCAATACAAAATTATGGTCATAATACGACATATTTTAGATTAAAACTGTGATCACTTACATGTATACTGTTCCTTGTAACAAACTTGACTTGCATAGACGTTTGGCAATTCTTTGCTAGAAAAATATAACCAGTTTGACCCCTGCTCATTCGAATATACTTTTGGGTCAGATTGTGGCATATTAAAGTCCCTTCAAGTGGCAACTTTTACAACATACACCGTTTCTAAAACTGTATATAACTGAAACATTTTGAGAATCTTAACTTACACATTTTGAGAATCCAAACTCTATAGACACAATATATACGGATTTAACCAGCCAGGACAAACTCCAAAACTGGAGCGTCAAATTAAGAGTAATCAACTCATAATTATTTTTAATCGCATATTCAATCACGGGTATTTACGAACCCATAACTACGTTTAATCGGTACATATGCATAATCATATGACCTGCACATTAATAAACGCTTTTGTAGTGTAATTTTGCCATTATTTGGCGGGTTACTCATTTAACATTTTCATTGTATGTTGTTAATGCAGTCACTACCCTGTTTATATGCATAGAGCCTTACAGTAACTTGACTTTTATAAGTTTGCAACTTTCACGATTAAAGCCTAACTCCAGTCTATGCTAATACAAACGTAAAATCAAATAGTTAACACAGTTTGTGGAAGATTTATAACGTAGGAGCCTACGCAATCAACTCATTAAAATATAATAATACTTTGAAACGTATGCCAAATTTGTCATTTCAATTTCATATCACGAACACATCTAAGAACTAGTGCACTTTTGCATTGTGCCCTATGAATGACCTTGCTTACTATGAAGCAGGGCCAACGGGTCATTTTGCAGTATAGGTAGTGCATACATGACAAACATTTATCAACACACATTAAAAAGTTAGCATACCAAAAATGGTAAAATGATTTCAACATCAGAAGGGATATCAGATAAACACGAACTTTGGCAGTAATATTTTCTGGCTTAAATATGCTTTCTACTCAAAATTATGGACTAATTTAAGAATGGTTTACTATGAGAACATAAGTGAAGAGGTTTAAAATGTCAACATCCTCTTCTAGTGCTTTTGTAACATGACTTTCATTCTTGAAAATATCACTTTTAATAATGTGGTGACCAGGATAGGTTGTGGTAGTGTCTTGATAGAGCTCTTGCATCGATCAGAACGGTAAATTGCGTATATCTATGCCTACAACATTAATACAAACTACTTGTAATTAGGCAGTATTAGTACTTCTCCCACCTTGCAGTATGGCATGACACAAGTACAAATGCTAAGAACCACAGCGGTGGTGAAATGGTAGAGCAGCAGGGGGTTGTGGGTTCAATACCCGGCCGGGTACTAGTAACTCAATTGCTTGACGCTCAGCATATCAGCATATACTGGGTAGTCCCAGGACTGATCGATATGGTGTCAGTATAATGTAACTGATTATCATGCCTTGTGTCTATAATGATCAACCCTAAAAAAGGGCTAATGCTCATGCAAATCAAGTTGTAAATAATATATAAATCCGTAGGGGATGTGATATTGTACTAGATTTTGCATTAGCATTCAATGGTGAAAGCTATTAGTTGTTGAAGGATACCAGTAAGTAACATTGCGAATTATGGCATAGAAGTAGTATAACGTACAAGTATAATGCTGCAACATCAATTACTATAGTATAATATGCTAAACTATATAAGGATATTTACCCATCGTGTTTTTGTAGTGTTGTGCAGGAACTGTTAGTTATCAGTCATATTTAAAGAATTGTCTAAAAACCTGTCAGCTCAGTTATGACTATTAATATGGTAGTTTCGTAAGTTGGTATGACCATTATAAATGAGGCCAACTAGAACGCTAACAATGGATTAATAAATCATTGTCGGCAGCTACAATATAGTGGTCAATAAATTATCCCGCCCTCCACCCACACACCCCCATCCCAACACCCGGCTCTTCACCAAAGATTTTAATTTCAGTATATACTTTTCACTCTTCCACTCTAATTTGCTAACAATGGGATATTAATAGCTGTCGACAATGCCGACGGCTACCATATAGAGGCCAATATATTACAACCAACGTTTCATCATCAATATTAATTTGAGTATTTATCTTAAACTGTAACAAGAAATGCATATAACATAGCTTTACCTTTGATATGCAATTTCTCTATTGTGATTTCAGTGGGTGGGGTAATTCAATATGCACTTTTCAATAAACATCATTAAAATATACCTGTATTTTGTAATTGTGTTCAAAGATGTAATTGTCATGATAAATTAAGGTCGTAATAGTGTAATACATCATTAAAATGTCTTATTCCAAATAAAATGCAGCAGCTACAAATAACTCTTGTGTTGTTTTATGAAAAGCGTAAATATAGGAGCTATACAAAACTTATTTCCACTATCTAGGTTTTTCTACACTTTTTTGTGTTTTTTCGCAATATTTGTCTCTATCAGAAAATGAGTAAATCATATCTGTTGCAATTAGTTTGATGTTCAGTGGTAAAGTTTCACAGGCTAACTGGACTACTATTATATATTTGAATCTTGATAAGCATTTTTTCATACTTATAGGGATGAATGTGGTGTTTATGTTTGGCGTTTAGATTCACCTGCTTATAAGGTTGCACAACTAGATCCTTTTCAAATTTTACAATATGATGTTTATTATTTCGATAACCAGGGTTATCTATATCAGGGTTATCTTGGTGGTGGACCCTTTTACAGTTCGCCACTATGCTTTCCTCTTTAATTGTACGATGACCAGACAGGCTGTGGACCCTATGATGACGCCTTCCTAAAGCCCATTGGGACGGTGGCGTTTGATGTTTGTCTATGATCTTTCTTATCGTGCCCTTAATGGTTTATTCTCTTGTTGCTCTGGTTTCTGTCAAGTCATTGAGTACCTTCATTGTGGCTTTCTAGGCTATTGTTTTTTCGTATTATATTTACACGAGCATATTTGTGTTTTACTTATATTGCCTATTGATGCTGCGTTGTTGGTTAGAGATTAAATCATGGCGGGGATTTCTTTATTTACACTGTCCTGTTTTAATGGGATGACAGTACCCTAGATGTATGACATGGTGCACCCTAGAATCGGTTTAAACCCCAGTGTCAACCCTTTTGTGTTTGTGATGTCGTTTGCATTTATGATTACTTTTGGCTTTTTGTTTGTCTGTTTGCCTGTTTGTTTCTGTGTTTTGTGTTGACTGTCCTCCTTGAATGCTACTTTCCCTGTCCGATCTTTTTATATTTCTTAATTCTTCGGGATTGGAATAGGCGTTTTGGAAAATGTGACAAAAAAGACTACATTTTGTTTTGCGATAGAATAGTGAGAAATATTGAAGATAGAGATTATATGACGGATTATCCATCATTAGAAGGCCTGAGTTCGAGTCCTGGTAAGGGCCATATAGAAAACTTTCTTTATTTCAACGTCAGAGATGTGCCGAAGTGGAAGATAGGTGGATGGGGGCACTGGAACTCATTTTGGTCAATATATATATTTTTTTCACATGAAATGTTATACTATGTTATGTATAAAAGCTTTAACTTAGGGTCACCTATGGGACTTTGGGGGTGGGGTTCAACGTTCAAATATACAACTATCCTTAATATTATTTATTATTTGGCAATCAATATTTAATATAATTGCAAAACATTTCATATGTATATATTGTCTATTAAATATTATATATCTTATTTTGACCTTCACGGTGATTTTATTCAACATTCCGCCAATCACCAGGGGTTCGCACACAAGTCAATATGTGTAACGTTCATCCCGTTGGCCCTGTATCCAAATCTATGTTTTCTTTGTTATTCAGTACACCAATAGAACTATGTATGCTATAAAAGGAATTGATTGATACATACTTTGAGTCTAACTGTTTGTGCAGTTATTTGTAATTATTTCCCAATGACATTTCTTTACAGTTTTATTGACACTTATACAATTACTCGTGAAATACAACATTATATTCCAAGATGAGTAATCCAAGGTCATAAAGGTCAAATACCTGTAATCTAATTATAATAAGGTCCATTTCCTGTCCGCTTCTTAACCCCCATACGCTAGGAGGGATTTTGAAATAAATTGGCACAGATACTCATCTCACCAATAATCATTAATGAGAAGTCGACCTGCAGCCCCCTCCACCCAAGATATTAATAAAACATAAACAAAAATACAAATCTGTACTTTTATTCTGCTCTTTTCTGCTATTTTGACCACTTTACAACCTCTCAGCTTTCCCCAAGAACATTTAAAACATTGTACCTCTTTGGCTTTTATCTTAAGCGCCTCCTTTACTAAGACGAGTTTATTATGAACGTCTCATCCATGACACCAACAAAAAGAAAAGCTATTGTTCTTCTCTTCTTCGTTACTCATCAATGACCACCTCCAGTCATGCCATTCCTAAGTTAAAAAACAAACAAACAAATTGTACTTTTAATCTTAACATAAGTTTAAATGATTATAACCAAAAATATATAATAAATACTGAAAAGAGGATCCCCTGGAAGCAACACACACAAACAAGAGAGAAAAGTAGCAAACTCGGTTGAAATAAACGAATACATTTAATTTATATGTTACTGAATGATTGAAGTAAGTTGAATGGATTGAATGAATGAAAGAATGAATGAACCAATCAATGAATGAATCAATGAATGCTTAAATGAGTGAATGAGTGAGTTAGTAAGTGGGTGATTGAATGAGTGGTTTATTGTATGAGTTAGTAAGTTGATGACTGACTTAGTGGTTCAGTGAATAAGTTAGCAAGTGTGGTGACAGCTATGAGTGGTAGAATGCGTTGGTTGTGATGTGTTGTGACTGATATGAGTGGTTGATAGTGCGTGACTGAGTGTATGAGTGATGTGATATGAGTAAATTTAATAAATGACTGAATTAATGAAAATATAAACATTTAATTATATGTTGTTACCCTCATGTACATAATTCTGTATAAGTGCTGGTTAGGTACATGGTTATTGATTTAGCTGTCAAGTTGTTTCTATTAATAGCACATATATAACTAGCTGGGTTGTGAACTATTGATTTTAAGCCAGAATGTTTTGATTGACAAACAGTGTTTATATAATATTCTGCTAATTTCTAAATTATAGTTTACATCATGTGATACATCATATGACCCATTTAAGGTTATTGGAATTTTCTAAAACTTCTATGACCTTCTATGAGGCATTATGTTACTCTTAAGGTTATTTAAAAATAAAGTGTTTATCTTACTGGAATATTATAAATCTTCTATGACATTCTATGACAGTATAAATACAGCCGTTTTGGGGTAGGTTGTTTTGGTTTCAGTATTCAGTATTCAGAGTTGTGTATCTGGTTTAATTTTAGAATAAAGTGAAAATATTTGATGTTATGAATTTAAAATATATTGTTGAGAGGATAAAAAATATTGTGCTTCTCTTTAATAAAAGTGACATTGGATTATTTGGACTATTGTGAATTAATAAACCAGGAAAAACTTGAAATGAAATTGTATTAAAGGGACATTTGACAATTTTGATTAAAAGGACACTTGACAATTTAAATTAAAGGGACACTTGCCAATATTATTTGGACTTTATTCGTAATTCGGATTTTAAAGATATACTGGATCCATTTTTATGTATTTTCTGTAAATGAATATGTTTCATTGTAGTATTTGAATACATTTGTTGATTATATTTTAAAAACAGTTTTTGCTGGCTTTACTTCCTTTATTGTTACATTTTTACCAGTAACAATGTGTCATACAGAAACAAACCATTTAGGTTTTATAAAACGGTTAGGATGAAGAAAGCCAGATATACAAAATGTCGACTCTGATAAGATTAGGAGGCTTGAATTGTTAAAGAAACTAGCCCTCCAAAATTGCACAACAGAATTGTTTATCAAAACTCCACCAGTGTAGTTCAGGTCATATACTAATGTATGTTTGCCAATTAAAAGTATATGTTCTTTCAGGAGTTTTTATAATACCCGCAATTGCATAAATTAAGAGTTAAAAATGTTGTAAAATGTTGCTGTGGTTGGCGGGATAGCTACTTTAAAGGTGTCAAAACGTGAATGCTAGGTTAATATCGACGATTCGTGTCCAAGTTTAGTATAATCGCCGCCCACACGGATAAAAAAGTACGTTTTTAAAGTGAGTCAATTACTCCAACAATAAAGTTTCTGAGATGTGACATTTTGCACATTGCTGAAATCTACTACTAATATTTCGTTTGAAATTCAATTCATTTGATTTATGGCGAATTGATTTAGCGTACTGTCTCGTATTACGTTTCTCCTGACTTCTTTCCATTAAGTGATGGGAACGCTTATATTAGCAGGATTTTATAACGGATATTTCGACAATAAAACACGTTTAAAACATTTTTTTACTGAATAAATGCGGTAACCTGTTTCAAATTACCTATTAAATGTTTTAATTTTACAATATGCAAACCTTTTAAGCCGAAATTACGGTTTTTATTTCATACGACAGCCAAACCCGTTTTCGCTTCTTCAACATTACGTGATCCCGCCTTAATTTCATTAAACGATGGGAAAGCTTATTTTAGCAGGATTTTATAACGGATATTTTGACAATAAAGCATGTTTAAAAACATTTTTCATTGAAAAAAATGTGATAACATGTTTGAAATTACCTATTAAAATGTTCTAAATTTTACCATGTGCAAACTATTTAAGCCGAAATTAAACTTATATTTCATACCCCAGCCAACCCCTTTTCTCTTCTCGGAGGAGGAGTTGGATGGGGTATGAAAGTTAATACTCGGACCACGTAATGAGAAAGGGTTTGGATAGTGTATGAAAGTTAATACGTTTAATTACACGTAGAAAAGGAAAGCTAGCATTCACACAACATCTAGGAAACGCGTTCAAACAACAAATGCTAAGGATATGCGACACTATTGGGGAACGGTCAATGGCAAAATTAATCATGACAATGTAATAAAAGGTGTGGGTAATTATGTCCAGTAATGTGTCCGCTGGCATTTTTGTTAGAACATAATACTAAATTAATTAAATACACTACTTATTTATGACTGTCCAATAACTGATTACTGTCCAATAACAGATTACACTACAATTACTAATAAGTAAATGTTATATTAATTAGTAGACACGACTTATTAGAAACTAATTAGAAGCTATTAATTTGGGATTCACAATAGAAATAGGGATTTTATCACAGTATTGTCCGTCTGAAATGTTAATACTATTTAATTAATATACCCTATCCTACGTCAGTATAAGTGTTCCAAAAATACACGGAGGCGTAAAACGGCATTAATTACGAATGTGCGTATAAGCTAAATGTATGTGTAATTTGTGTCATCTGTTAAGCTATAACATAATCGGCAGTCCTAAAGTCAGATATGATAGTTTCAAATTACTCTTCTATTTTCCAATAATACGAGTATTGTCCAGAAACGTATTGACATATGTTTCTTTCAGTTCCTTCAGACAAACATAAATTATTGACCATCTAACCCCCTTAATACCCATATCATATAAACATTTCTAAATAACAACAAACGACTGTATATGATGTGGTCAAATATGGGCAATGCATTTATTTTTTATCTCTGCTTTCAGTTACACACAGTCAATATGATTCCTTATAATAAATATACCACACAATGTGGCAATGTGTGTCTATGCACTTATATACATTCACTATAGAAAAAAATACTGCTTGAAACACCAAACATCTTGTACATCGTCCCTGACACCACCCTCACTCTCACGTATATGGCGTTCATCGAATAAACGCACACCTTTGACAACGACAAAAACTCATTCGATCTGAACCGCACCCCCCATAAAAAGCATGTTTATTTGTGATAAAAGACACCAAATCAATACATATGATAAGGGTTTGCAAATTTTCTTTAGCCAATCACATTGGTAATAGAACACTTAATGTTAGATACCATTTCAAAAAGAAAACATTTTCAAATTGTATACGATAATATAAACTAGATGTCATTTCAATTAGACATAAATAAATACTGAAAAGGTGATCCCTTGGTAGCAACAAACACAAACAAGAGAGAAAAGTAGCAGACTCTGTTTTATTAAGTCTGTTTATGAGAGGTAATTATAAGATTCCTCACGCTGGTGCTAGGAGGCGCCTCCTAGCACCAGCTTAAGCGATATTCTACTGATGTGTAGTCGGGTTTAGTGTCACACAGCACTAAACGCTAGTGTGAATGTCAATAAATACTAAAAAGGTGATCCCTTGTAAGCCACAAACACAAACAATGAGAGAAAAATAGCAGGCTCGGTTTTATTGAGTCTGTTCATGAGAGGTAATTATAAGATGCAACACCTCTCACACCTCCTAGCACCAGCTTAAGCGATATTCTACTGGGCCCTGTTTTATTAAACATCTTACGATAAGTCTCACATTTTAAACCTGTTCACATGTTTGAACCTAAGCATTCAATGTAGATAAATATTGTGTGCATTATGTCCAGAAATATCAAATGTATACGAAAATGGAATGAAATCGCGTTCATTTGTGAATTGTAAATCAAAATAAAGAATTTAAGAAATTAACTTACGATCAAAATCAAAATTGTCGTAAGTTGTTTCATAAAACCAGGTCCAGATTTGTAGTCGGGGCGACTTTTTCCGGCCGCCACAGAGCACTAAACGCTAGACTAAGTGTGAATGTCAATAAATACTAAAAAGGTGATCCCTTGGAAGCAACAAACACAAACAAGTGAGAAAAGTAACTCGATTTTATTAAGTCTGTTCATGAGAGGTAATTATAAGACACCTCTCACGTCTTTTAGCACCAGGGCCCATTTTATGAAACAACTTATTTTGATCATTTTGATCAATTTCTTAAATTATTCACTATTAATTACACTTTTCAAACAAACGTTTTATGTAATTCATGTTCTTATAAATGTAATATTTCTGCACTACGTGCTCACATGATTGTCTACATTGAATGCTTAGGTAAAACAATTTAACGATTTTAAAATCTGAGACTTTTCGTAAGATGCTTAAAAATACGGGGCACTGCTTAAGCGACATTCTACTTTAAAGTAACACAGAAGGGGCTTGATTATCCCAAAGGACCAGTAAATATTAACACTACTGATTTGTAGTCGGGGCGACTTTTTACGGCCGCCACACAGCACTAAACAAACGCTAGTGTGAATGTCAATAAATACTGAAAAGGTGATCCTTTTAAGCAACAAACACCAGACAAGTAGCAGACTCGGTTTTATTGAGTCTGTAAGTCAGAAATGAATACTGTATGACGTATAAATCCGTTTGTAAATTATGAACTAAAATTCATGTGAATTTAAAATAAATAAATTTGGGTGGGTGGTTGGGTGGGAAATTGTACAATTGACATTGTCCGTGAAACCATGAATGGCCGCTTTCTTGCGGTCTAGTGGATGTTATAGTAGCCAATGACCATCCGTATTTTCAAATAAGGTGTTCTACTAAGTAGAAAACCGATCTATATATAGGACGATAATAAATATATTTATGTTTTTTTAAGTTCAAAACGGACAATGCATGTACTGAAAGAAAAAGAACCGGCTTAAACTAGTCAAAACGTGTACAAATTAAATTAATTATTCATACTTCGACAAACGACAATCCTAATTAATAATTTAACCCTATAATTCTAAACTCAATGGAAACCGATTGTGGCAATGCCGTACTCTCCCTGACATAACCGTCTTTTATGTTATCAGTTTTCCACCGACCGTGTTTCTTACTCAATTGATCTGAAACACCACTAATAACCGCGGAAGTGGCCTTACTGGCTCTAAAACAATGTAATCCGAATTGAGACTTATCGAGCCCAATTTTAAACATATTATCCAAAATTATTTCCCTAGCTCTAGTATATAAAATAGGCGAACCTTCTCTTAATATTTAAGATTTACTTTTCATGCCATAACTGAAAAATACCTAAATCAATAATCATGAGAATTGCCGGTTCTACTAATAACTACCGTTTCATCTTCTTTGAATTGATCATTCTTGGATTTAACAATAAACTCTCCGGTGTGTTCGGGTTTGAAATCGATGTCACTGCGTTTTAAGGAAACTGATTCGCTAAACCTTAAAACCCCAGAATAGCTGAACAATGGCATAATGCTCAATCTCATATTCATTATGCAATTTTCGTTACCAAAATAATCAACAACTTTCTTCAAATCAGAATTAGTAATCGGCGGTTTTGACAAAAGATGAAATACATGGATCTGCATAACCAGCTAATTTGTGAGTCAAGTAAATACCAAACGTCGCGAATAGTTACTGGCCAGACTCGTGCTGTCTCTATACACAAATTGTTAACTGAAATTGGTTGGGTCTCAATGTCCGATAGAAGACACATCCAAAAGTTGATATTGACCTTTAAGTTTAAAAATGGAGATTAACCGAGTTACTTGAATGAAATATTCCCTGCAACTATTTCGGAATCGAATCCTTACAGCTTGAGAAACGGTTCCAACTTCGTTACTTTACCTAGAAGAACAGAACTGTTTTCGAGATCAGTCTTACCGTCATCTCTAAAACTTTGGAACGAACTTGATATTAATATTCGCGAAGCACGATCCCTTTCGAGTTTTAAAACTAGACTTAAAAATTACTTAAACCACCGATAGTACCCCAATACTACATATTGTGTGATAGATACTTTTCAGGTCTACATGCGCGTTTGCGAAACAACTGCAGCAATTTAAACGCTGATCGCTATCTTAATCATTTGCGGGACAATCCCAATTGTATATGTGGTGATGGTGTTGAAGATGTTGAGCATTATTTGTTTAGATCTGCAATTATTTTTAGACACTCGTATATTTCATCCTTTAAGTACTCACAAACTTTTATACGGCATCGATCAACTAACGGACGAGGAAAATCATATTCTATTTAAGTTCAAAACTATATTAAAAACGCTAAACGATTTCAAAACTCCGTATCAATATAACGTTGTATTTTGTCTATATAAACTGTCGCTATGTTTTTATCAGCCAGAAGGGGATATGGGGTGTTATTTCTGTGGAAATTACGCGGGGGGTAGAATGGCATGGCAGAGTTTAAATGTTTTGATTTTTTTTCTTCGTTTTTCCTTATCACATTTATATTTAAATGTATTGTTACAATTTCAAACCGATAATCACGTACACTTTTTAGCCACAATGGAGAGAACTGTAACTAATGTTGTAATAACTTGTAGTTCAATCCATTTGCATATGTTTCTATGAATATTGTGATGTTGAACTGATTCATTGTAACATATCTGCAATAAAATATTATTAAACATAAACCAAACGTCGCACGATTACTTTTAGACTCAGACGGACTTGTACGTTCCAGTGAAGAAAGATACAAAGCTGCGTGATAATCTTTCGATGGAAGTGAATTAAAATTAAATTTCTGACACCAATTGAAAACATGTTTGAAATACAATTGATAGTCTTTAGTTGTGTTGACAGCTCTGATCTGTAAATAAAATGTCTAATTTACATTGAGAACTTGCAAGATCTGGATGCACTTGAAATGAATAGATCTCTTTCCAAACGCCCACTTTAAACAGATCTGTGAAATATATAATAATAAAGCAGAAAAAATAGCACGTATAGACGAGAGACAACTCAATTGAAAATATTTATTCACTCACCATTTTATATTCTCCCTTTATACGGTAGCCAGATTGGCCAAAAATTATTTATCGTTCTAGTACATAACAATATCTGCCTGCCACAGAACAAAATAAGAGTCCCAAGAGGGCCTGTATCGCTCTACTGGCTTTATGGAGTATGTTTTTTGGGGGTAAATTAGTTGTTGTGGCAAATATTAAAAAAACCTTTGCCCTGCACTGAGCAAAATTTCAGTCGAACAAATCACTTACTGCAAATTCCCCAAGTTGTACCCATGAAGAGCGAAAACTCTGAAATGGTAAATTACTGCAACTTCAGCTGCCCAAGCTGCCCAAGTTGTATCCCTGTAGAGGGGCCATTACACAGGAGTTCAAATCCTGTTTTATATATGTTGTGCCTCGAGTCCTAAATGACCATAGCAATTAAAATTAAATGCATTCACATTTGGATAAGATATGCATTGTTTTACTTGATTACCACATAGGTAGCCCAAGGGGATGGAACCAAAAATACATCACACATAAACTTGAAATCTCTCAGAGTATAGAGGGAGCTAGCGTCACAAGACGGAAACTTCGTAATAATGAATAACTGCAAGTTCCCCTAGTAGTACCCCAGTCGATGGGTACTTTGTGCAGGAGGTGAAACCCGTTTTATATACTCCATAAATGACCATACCAAATTGGCACTTATTTGTGTGTTATTTTGCTGGATTACCCCACTAGGGGGTCCCAGGGATTGAACCAAAATACCAAATATTAGTTCGCATCTACACATCTAAGAAACACCACACACGAACTTGATATCTCAAAGGGTTTAGAAGAAGTTAGCTTCACATGGCAGAAACCATGTAATAATAAATGACAGTAAGTTCCCCTGTAAAGGGTCACAGCCCGTTTTACATATGTTGTGCCACCAGTCCATCAATTGCCATACCAAATTTGAATCACAACCATTCACATTTGGATTATTGTGGCTTTTGACCCGATTACCCCCTAGTGGGCCCCAGTGGGTGAAGCCAAAATCCGTGACATTATTGTGCATCTACACATCCTAACTAAGAAAAACACCTTACAAGAACTTGAAATCTCAAAGGGTATAGAAGGAGTAAGTGTCATAAAGCCAAAACTCTCAAACAGTAAATTACTGCAACTTCACTTCAGCTCCCAAGTTGTATCCCTGTAGACGCGCTTCTTCACACAGGAGTACAAAACCCATTTTATAAATGTTGTGCCTACAAATCCTTAACTAAGAAATACACCAAACATGAACTTGAAATATCAAAGGATACAGAAGGAATTAACGTCACAAGCCCGAAACTGTTAGTAGTACTGGAAGTTCTCCAAGCTGTACCCCTGTAGAGGGGCCCCTAATGCTGGAGATCAAAACCAGTTTTATATATGCTGTGCCTCGATCCCTAGATGACCATACTAAACTAGAATCGAAACCATTCACATCTTGTCAAGATGAGTACATTTTTTGAATTTTGACCTAATTACCCCACCCCCACCCAGGGGGCCCCAGTTGCAGAGCTAAAATGCGAGACCTTATAAAAACAATCTAGAACCCATAGAACCAACTGCATTTCGTAGTATAACTGCATTCAGCTACGAATCAGTAGTGTTATTTTTACAGGTCCTTTTGGATCAACGAACCCAATAGTTTCAGCCGGTGATAGGGGGCGTGAGAGGTGTTGCTTCTTACATTCCTTCTCATGAACAGACTCAATAAAACGGAGTCTGCTATTTTATTCTCTTAATTGTGTTTGTTGCTCCCAAAGGATCACCTTTATCAGTATTTATTGCATATTGTAATTAAAAACGATCTAAATTCCATGGAACCAACTGCATTTCACAGTACAATTTCATTTCACAGCGTTAAATATTCTAATAAAAACCGTTATGGATTCAACAGAACCAATTGCATTCAACAGTACAATTGTATTCCACATTATTCCACAGTATTACATATTCTAATAAACAAAACGTATAGATTCCACAGAACCAACTGCATTCCGCATTACAGCTACCTATTGTAGTACTAAATAAACTGAATAATCTCTCTGAAGCAAATAAAATGTGAAAAATAAATCTGAAATCGCATACTAAGCTAAGAATTCACATCTTAAAAAATATCCCCTTCGTGGGACTCGAACCTACTAACATCAGATTACGAGTTTTAAAAAACGGATGCTCTACCGACTGAGCTATGCGGGATACCTATGACGGCATCTCGATTAGTAATGCAAGAACTTTACTATTAAATATCCTGTCATAAAACATGCGATTACCTAAGTGATCGTTCTTGGTAAATATATCTTCACCTACTTTGAGAACCAATATTTCAGAACAAAAATATTGTTTAATAATATAATTCCTGTTAAAAAGAATAGGCCAGAAAGCAGAGCTAGGCCACTTTGGAATGATGAAAGTTGCAGATGCTCTACGATGCAATAGGTGGTACTGGCCAATATTGAGTAATGGCGTCTACAGCCTCACTTCTAGAATCCACACATTTAGAATTGTAACGTTTAACTTTACGATTTTTAAAATTAGCAAAACGATCCATATCGTGAGGACAACATATTTCTTCAAGAAAAACTCAAACGTCACTTCCCACTCATCAGTGTTCGATAATTTATCAGTGTTCATCAGCAACTGGGTTTAATTCTCTTGGAACCCATTGAATTTCTAATGTCTAACAAAGTAAATAAAAACTTTGTAATTCTGGCTTAGTACTTCCTGACAATATGCACACATGATTGCGAATCAAAAAAACACTTTACGGTTTTATTCTTTAATTTGTATCCATATGCTCTCAGAGTCAATATAACTACTCTCATTTCTCGGAAAGTAGAGCTCCCAATTATCTCTCGGTATCTGATCGAAGAATATGAAAAACGCCATCTTTACAACTGACTATATAAGAACCAGCGTCCACTTGAGGGGCATCAGAGAAGACGAGAGTCTGCTCAGGACTATATTCAAAGTGACCTTTTAATCAGTTTAACCAAGTTGCGAATCAAAAATGTATGTTCTGATACACGCTCTTTGTCTGGGGATACCATATATATAGAGTCCCATGAATTCCTAGTTTCTATTTTCATGTACAAATATATACTTATCAGTCTCGTAAGATTTCCTAAAACTGGAGATATTGAGATATAAGAGTAGGTAAGCAATCACCGAAACGCTACGTGGAATACTGATGGAAAACACTTGACTATCTCAAAATATTCCAATCCATTCCAAACTTTGTATAGGGGTCTAAACTGACTTTTTATCATTAATTATAAAACTTGCACTTAATAAGCTATTCTTGACAAATCAGGAATCTGACCTAGTCAAAATTTAATCCGTGTTAGTACCCCAGCCATCATCGAGAAAATGAATGATTTTGATTCCGTTACTTATCCAATATTTTACCATTTTTCTTCGACATTTAGTGAATACCAAAGAGGCGATACTCAAACCAAAGGTCAATACCGTAAAGCAATACTACATTCCCTTTACACTGAAATCTAGATATGTCTGATGACTGGGAAAAATATCTATGTGATGATAAGCTTTAGAAATGTCAAACTTAAAACAGAAGGCATCCTTTTCAAAATAAGTTAAAGAAAGATACAAATATCGGATACTAACCTACTTTCTAATCTTCAAATATATAACTTATCTTTCCATATAAATGTGTCTACCTTTCTCAAATACATATATACATATGCCTATAAATCCACCACAGATTTGTAATAGTTGCAATCAATTGCTGACTCTACTATTAATTATTTCGTCTAACAAAGACTTCAATTAAACAATGTCATAGATGCCCTTTTTTTTTAGTGAAGACATGTTTAATTTCGTATTGAAAACAATCAGCAAACGTAAAGCAATTATTAATTGAAATAGATAGTATATTTGTACTGTGAATTTAAGCATATTTTATTATTAATTATAAACACAAACTACTATTGACACTTGATTTACATATATTTTGTATTAATTGGACTAAAATGTGCCCTTCATTTATTTGTTGTATCAATTTTTCTTTTATAGCATTCAATGACGCACACAGACTAAGGCAAACTTTGTGTTTGTAAGTTAATATTTGTTTAATGACTTGACTGAATGATATACATGAAAAAGTGTTATAATAAATAAATATTCACGGTTAATGTCATTTATCTATCACTTTAACGCAAACTGTTATCTCATAATGCTATTTTTGCTTCACACAATCGTATTTAAGGCTTCAATTATGAATGAATAGGGTTTCTTATTATCCATTTTTTAATAAAATTAATGTGTGCTTAACGCATAATATTTACGTATTTACCTGCCATAAAACACCATTCATTCTATCAAAGCTGTAAACGGACAATATTGTCCAATGTTACCACCTGCTGTGATGATACCATATGTTAAGGCGTCATGCAGCGATTGCACAATGTACAACACGGGGTCACCAATGGATTAAAGAGACAGTGGCAGATTTTGAAAAAACAAACATTCGATATAACGAAATGCAGAAATATTTCCTAAAAATGCAGTCTGATAAAACATTAAAAATATAGCAAATGTTGAAATTATCTCGAAGATGTCAATTCCATTATTTTTATTTTTTCTAAAACACTTATTAACTGATAATGACAAAATTAATGCAGTTGTTTCCAATATGTTATAGATATATCATAAAATGGTTGATATATCGGTTTTAACTTATATAGCATTACACTCAACAAAATTCCTAATCGGTCAGTTTATATTGTATTACTATTTTTATAATAATGCATGTATTCACACGAAATTTCATGTATCGATATTTGAAAAGGTACTGCAGCTAATTATTGATTTTTTTCTGGCCGGCTCAAGGTCAAATTAACCGTGTTAGGCGTGTTGACCAATATAATACATTTTGCACGTGCAGGGCATGGAATCCAATGTATACTTTTGTCATTGCTGATGATTTTCCTACTTGAAAAATACATACCATGGTGAGAGTGACACAAGATGGACGCGGCCGAGCTGTCGGAATGTTACAGGCCGGAACACCTTTACGACAGGTGAGTTTTATTTTTTGAATTTCAAAAGAATATCGATATAATTTATTTGTAGTTATTATTTTGGTGGCTAATTCCGTTTTTAACTTTATTTCAGGTGGCAAGAACCTTCAATCGGCGGCTATCCATCAGCCAAGCTCTTTGGGTGAAATTCAACCAAACCGGAAGTGTGGCTGATCGACCCCGACGGTTCAAACAGAGGGTGACAACACAACGGCAGGACAGCTACATGCTCGTATCACATCTCCGTGATCTTTTTCTACCAGCTACAACGACATCTAGGCATACAAGGGGGACTCATGGAGGTCATGTATCAACTCAAACCGTACGAAACCGGTTACGTGACGTCGGAATTCGATGCCGTCGACCTCGGAAAGGTCCTATCTTAACGAGAACTCGCTTAGCTTAGGCTAGGCGACATTTACGGTTCACCAGGGCCGACTTGGCGAATGTTCTTTTCGTCGACGAGACAAGGATTACATTGAGTTGTGCCTACGGCCGCAAACGCATTTATCGCCGACGTGGTGAGAGAAACAGCGCCAATTGTGTTCTTGAGGCGGACCAGTTCGGGGGAGAATCCATTATGATATGGACGGGCATTTCGATGCACAGAAAACACCGATCGAGTCCATACAAGGCAACATGAATGCACGACGTTATCAGACGGACAACATTCAACCTGTTCTTATACCACACGTTGCTGCAAACCGTGGCATGCAACTCGTTTAAGACAACGCTCCGTGCCATGTCGCCAGAGCAACATTGGCAATGTTACAGGCCAATAACAAACGAGTCATCCCTTTTCATGCTAAAGGTCCTGACCTAAACCCAATCGAGCATGTCTGGGACTTATTAGAACGAAAGGTACGGGCCCATCCTAAGCAGCTGAATCTACGGGAATTGGAGCGTGACATCAGCCGCGTTTGGAGAAATATCCGTCAGCAGTATCTTCACAGATACATTACCAATGAGGAGTCGTTGTCGAGCCGTGATTGCTGCCGATGGAGGGCACAGACGTTATTAATATACAACAGACGTCAATTAACATGATTTTGTGACTTTTGAATTACCGGGTCGCCTTATTCATTCCTGCGGAAGATGTCAACTCTTTATTTGTTTGAAATGAAATTTTGTTTGTTGATTTGTAATGAATTCCGCATTAGTATGCGATCAATAAATTTACGAAATTGAATTTATTCTTTTTTTTAATTACAGTTTATTGAGGTGACCGATTAGGAATTGTGTTGAGTGTATATTTATTACGCTTAAATCAAGAAAAGTGCATTCTGTATTATAATCTTAAATTGGCAGTATAACTGTGTCTTTCGTTTTTTTTTAAAAAACTTTAAACGTTCGGGTAAATTAAAAAAACAAACAAACACAGATTAAAATAAAAATCGAAGAAATAACTATAATGGTATTGTCTACCCAATTTTTGCGATCTCTTCCGCCATTAAACAGTTGTTGACTTCGATTGTTTTGAAATGTTTCATTAGACCGTCACACCGATTTGGCTTGAACTTTTTGGGAGTATTTATACGGTCGATTAATCACTGAACAAGTGACAAATGATCAGGCCCTAGGCAATTAAGTTTATGGGTGTAATTAATATATTTAATCCTCTTGTCATTATCAGTGTATATTATAATACTTATATATGATCATATCGCAATTGCATTTCGCATTGAAAACAATCAGAAAACGTAAAGCAGATATTAATCGAAATAAATAATATATTTGTACTGTGAATTTAAGCATATTTTATTATTAATTTTAAATAGAAAATACTATTGACACTTGATTTACATATTTTATGTAGTAGTTGGACTAAAATGTGCCTTCATCTATTTTCTGCATACTTTTATAGCATTTAGTGACGCAAACAGACTAAGGCAAACTGTGTGTTTGTAAGCCAATATTTGTTTAGTGACTTGACTGAATGCTATACATGAAAAAATTGTTACAATAAATAAATCTTCACGCTTAAGGTAATGTATCTATCACTACGACGCAAACTTTTATCTCATAATGCAATTTTTTTCTTCACTCAATCGTATTTAAGGCTTCAGTTCTGAATGGGGCTTACTTATTATTGTTTTTAGCTCTACTGGCCAAAGGCCAGCAGAGTTTATGGGATGGCGAGATGTCCGTCGTCCGTCCGTCCGTCCGTTAACTTTTGCCTTGTGAACACTCTACGGCCTTCATTATAAATCGAATCTTTACGAAACTTTTCCAGTGTCTTTATATCAATGAAAGCTCGGACAAGCTCGAAAACTAGTTAGATCGGATTAAATTTACCGGAGTTATGGCCCTTGTTTTTTCTGAAAAAAATGCTGTTTTTTGCCTTGTGAACACTCTAGCACCTTCATTTATTTTGTTGATCTTTACCGAACTTGCACAGATAGTTAATATTGATACAAGTTCAGACAAGTTTAAACACCAGCCAGATCGGATAAGTAACACCGGAGTTATGGCCTTACTTTTCTGGAAAATGCCGTTTTTTGCCTTGGGAACACTCTAGCACCTTCATTTATTATTTAATCTTTACCAAACTTGCACAGATTGTTAATACTAATAAAAGCTTGGACAAGTTCGAAAACCATCCTAATCAGATGAGGAACACTGGAGTTATGGCCCTTGTTTTTTCTGAAAAATGCCGTTTTTGCCTTTTGAACCCTCTAGAACCTACATTTATTATTTGATCTTTGCCAAAGTTTTACAGATTATTAATACCAATGAAAGCTTGGACAAGTTTGAAAACCAGCCTAATCAGATGAGTAACACCGGAGTTATGGCCCTGGTTTTTTTCTGGAAAATGCTGTTTTTTTGCCTCGTGAACACTCCAGCACCTTCATTTATTATGTGATCTTTACCAAACTTACACAGATTGTTAATATCAATGAAAGCTTGGACAATTTGAAATGCAGCCAAATCGGACCCGTAACACCAGAGTTACGGCCCTTGTTTTTTTCTGAAAAATGCCATTTCCTGCATTGTAAACACTCTAGCACCTTCATTTATATTTTGATATTTACCAAACGTGCACATAGTGTTAATATCAATGAAAGTCTGGACAAGTTAGAAAACCAGCCAAATTGTGTCAATAACACTAGAGTTATGGCCCTTGTTTTTTTCTGAAAAATACTATTTTCTGCCTTGTGAGCACTTTAGCACCTTCATTTATTATTTTATCGTTACCAAACTTGCACAGATTGTTAATATCAATGAAATGTTGGACGATTTCGGAAAATAGCTATATCGGACCATTTATTCCAGAGTTATGGCTCTTGTTTTTGCTAAAATACGCCATTTTCTGCTTTGTGAGCACTCTAGCACCTTCATTTATTATTTGATCTTTGCCAAACTTGCACAGATTGTTAATATCAATGTGAGAACGTGGGTATTTTTCGATTGCGCGCCGTTGAATTCGTTCCAGTTCATGATTACTTTAAAACTGAATGACCTACAGGCATGAAACTTCATAGGTTCATTGCCTTTGTGTACAAACAATTTATTACTTCTTTCGATATTATCCATACCACGCACATGCTATTTGCGTTATATCTTGACTTAGAGTATATGGTATGGTACATTATTGTTGGACGTGTCACCCCTGGCAGTTACAATAATATTTAGTGTACAGACCTAATAATACTGTTGAGAGAGTACTATTGTTTTTGAAGGTAAAATATGCACACAAATAAACATAGCAAATGAGTTAGCTTTTAATGTTTTCTCTACATGGCCACACACATTATGATTAGATTTGTGATGAATTGAATTATATTCACATATTGAGATTTTATGTAGATGAGAGTTTATGTAGACTCTAAAAAGGCAAGAAACACAACAATTCAAGGCAATGTCTAACTATTAATAATAGTTTACCAATATTAAAATGATACTGGATTAATAAATTGACCACAGCCATGGTAAGCCCACAGTTTAAAAAAGACAACAACAGTGATCCTATAACTACAGGCACATTTTGCTTACCTGCATCCTCTGTAAGGGAATGGAGCATATTATTGCATCCAAACTGAGCATTTTAATGCCCACCATATACTCTATGATCTCCAGCATGGATTCAGGGAAAAAAGATCATGTGAGACACAACTTATCCTACTAGTAGAGGATTTATTATACAGTGTTGTGCACGGTCGACAAATTGATCTGATCGTGCTGGACTTCAGCAAGGCGTTCGATAAAACATTAAACTACTTTATAAACTTCAAAGACATGGGAGTGACAGGAGATACGTTAAATTGGATCAAAGACTTCCTCTCCAATCGTACACAATCTCGTTCTGGAGGGGGAGGTCTCGGATCAGGTAAATGTAACATCAGGGGTGCCCCAAGGCTCAGTACTTGGTCCCTTGTTATTCTTGCTATATATAAATGACCTGCCAGAGGACACTAAGTCTCAGGTTAGACTCTTTGCCGATGACATAGCTGTGCACATCACAGTCGAAAGTAAGACCCTCCAACAAGACTTGGACACACTACAGAAGTGGGAAGCTGTATGGGAGATGGACTTCAATCCAAGTAAGTGCCAGATCCTACATGTGGCTAGATCAAAGCACCCAGTCCAGACACCATACACAATCCATGGACAAGTCCTAGAAATTGCAGACCCTGCAATATACCTTGGTGTAGATTTCAGCTCCAACCTTAGCTGGAGACACCACATACACAGGACAGTAACCACTGCATGTAAGACCTTAGGCTTCCTACATAGGAACATTAAAGGCTTCCTACATAGGAACATTAAGACCAGAAACGAGAATATAAGGCAGACAGCTTACAAAACTCTTGTCAGACCTCGGGTTGAGTATGCCTCATCAGTATGGAACCCACACACGCATCAGAAAGGTGGAGATGGTCCAGCGCAGAGCTACATACAAGGTGGTGTCAATGACATGACAAATAGTCTCAGCTGAAGGTTTCTAGAACACAGAAGAGCTGATGATCGACTGAATATGTTCTACACAATTGTCCACGGTCTTGTAGCTGTCCAATTACCCCATACTTTGTGCACCTATCCAGAATGACTCGCCACATGCATCCCCTCCCATACCAACAAATCCACACCACTGCTAGCTATTATGAATACTCCTTTTTCCCTATGACCATTGTGCTATGGAACAGACTGCCGTACATCAGACCTTGTCATGCTGACTGATTTAAATTCCTTCAAACAGGGAGTATGCAAGATCAATCACACTATCCCATAAGTGACCAGGGAGTATGTAAGATCAATCACATGTGACCATACATGTTTTAATCAGGTTTTAGATTTTAAATTTTTGGACATAATTATATTGTCAATCTCACAAATTAGCCTGTTGCACTAACAGCTAAATTCACCATCTAGTAAATGTATTTCATGCACACTGCACAAACTACACCTTTCAAATGGATAGGATCTAGCTCTTTTAACATTTAACTGCACTGACCTGCATCTGTATAGGTTACTCGCAAGAGATTCATGCAGGATAATAGATAGAGATGCAAATGTAAATGCTTGGTAACTTCAAGATTGCAGTATGTCTGTTTAAAAATGAATATAAAAACTACAAGATTTATAAACGGAACATAAACTGGGTACGAAACGTACATTGGCCAGGGTAGGAAACGTTTAATGGCCAGAGTACCAAACGTCTAGTGACCGGGATACGAACCGTCCAAGGTACGATACGTGCATAATTCGGCTTTTATCCACAACCCTTTTTAAGCGCATGCGCAATAGGAACACACACGCCATATTTGTAAGTATGATGATAAAAATATTTGGCAGAGATAATAATGCATTTACGTACATTTAACGATGTTTTTCGTTGGTTGGAACGTGCGTAAATATAATTAAACATTCCTTTTATTAAATTATATCATTCTTTCTGATTAATTCATGCGTGTAAGTTATAATAGCCGTTACAAAAGTATCGTGTATTCGCGAAAACTCCGGGAGTTCGCTTGGTAAAAATGTGCACAATTTCGCCAAAATATTACATTCATCACTGCGTCTTCGCAGCTTACTAACACTACAGTTTGCTTGGAATATTGAAATTATTATTATATTTTTATTAAATGGTCATGAATGAAATTGTCTTTGTTTGATTTTGGCTTGAATTTATGATAAAATAAACCTTGCCCACCCACTTTGCTCCTAAAAAATCCAGACCTGACATTCTTTCCAATGAAGTGCATGGCTCGTCATCAGCATATTCACACTGTAGTCTATGTAAATGTGTGGCTATTAGAAGTGTTTTTAATAGTTTTTGATTTTTCTACGATTTTTCACTGCTGTTGCGCCATGATGCCATTCTTGTACACCTATGGTAAATGTGTTCGAGGTACACGCCCGAGGTACATATATCATTAATGCATAAAATACACGTCTACAAATGGTGAGATGATTATGTCTCCCCCACTTTGTGGAGGGGAGACATATTATTTGTGGAGGGGAGACATATTATTTGTGGAGGGGAGACATATTATTTGTGGAGGGGAGACTTATTGTTTTTGAGGTGTCTGCAGGGATTTTTCTGTATTTTTGGAAGTGGGGCCAGGAGCATTTTGAATTGGGAAAAATGCGAGTGAAATCTAACCTCTGGCTAGATTTCAACAAAACTTTGCGGGGATGATCAGTACCAAGCCTAGTTGCGCGTATCTTTGCCGGTTCCGGTTGTTTTGTTCCAGTTGAGTGATTTTTGGCATAGTTATGGCTCTTTAAAGGTTTTAATACACACACTTTGTCCGGACTAGTTCTCCTTATCCCCATGCCAGATTTCAACGAAACTGCACAAATGATCAGTACCAAGCCTAGTTATCATGGTTACGCATATTGTCGCCGTGTTCCGGCTGAGTTATGGCCCTGTTGATTGTTCCCGAACTTAATATACACATAACTGCTGACATTATATCTCATCATTGATTGCCTAATTATACCCCCCGCAAAACGGAAGTTTGAAGTGGAGGTGGTATACTGAAATCAGCTTGTCTCTCCGTAGGCGCAATGCTTGTCCGCGCTATATCTCAATAACTCCTTAGAATTTCGCAAAACTTGCTAGGAAGTATTAATATCGAGTGGACATGCGCATACTGTCATGACCTTCCGGTTCGATAGTTTTTCACTGAGTTATGGCCCTTTGTATTTCTAATTTATATATATTTCTCACAAACTCCTTGTTAGAATTTATTGAAACTTGCCAGGATGTATCAATATCAAGTGGAAAAATGCATACTGTCATGACGTTCCGGTTTGATAATTTTCCACTGAGTTGTGGCTCTTTGTATTTTTAATGCACTTGGTAGTCAAATAGAAAATACTAGCCCGCGCTATTTCTCTAAAAGTCCCATGTTATAATTTCGTGAAACTTGCTACGAAGCAGCAATATCAATTGAATATGCGCATATTGTCGCGACGTTCCGGATCGATAATTTTCCACTGATTTATGGCCCTTTGTATTTCTAATATATATATATAAAAATTATATACATATAATAAAAAATTCTTGTCTGGGCTATTTCTCTAAAACTCCTTGTTAGAATTTATTGAAACTTGCTTGGAAGTATCCATATATCAAGTGCAGATGTGCATATTGTCATGATGTTCCGGTTAAATAGTTTTCCACTGAGTTATTGCCCTTTGTATTTTTAATGCATTTCATACTTGGTAGTCAAATAGAAAATTCTTGTTCGCGTTATTTCTCTAAAACTCCATGTTATAATTTCATCAAACCACGAAGCATCAGTATCAGGTGAATATGCGCATATTGTCGTGAGGTTCTAGTTCGATAATTTTCCACTGAGTTATTGCCCTTTGTATATCTAATATGTATATTATTTTATTGCTCAGAACATGTTTTTACTACTGTAATTTAATAATTTAAAAAAGACAGTTTTCTTTTTTTTTGTCCTTTAAACATGTCCACCAGCGTTTCCATGTCTGCCTCTGTGAGGTCCTTATCCATGTGGCATATTCTCTTCATACCCCTTTGACTTGAGAAAAGATGGCCCAGGAGAATCACACGATGCAGTTGAACTCGTAGGAGTAGGACACTCAACAAGAGATGCACTCGTCACGCTCGAAAGTTTGGTAGGTCAGACTGGGTAGGTGGGGTAATTTCACTTTCAGTAACTACAGAAATTTCTGACGAAGTCTGTTCGTCATCACCAGTGATCTGATTCAGCTTTTTAAACACAGAGCTAATGCTCTAAACACAGAACTAATGCTCTGAAGTCCTTTGCGTCGTTCTTTTTAACCTTTTATACGTAATATAATTATGGGAAAGTGTCGTTTGTTGATACCGGAGCAAATCTTGGTTAAAGAACGCCTTTCGTGATCATATCGTATAAATGCTATGCTATGATAAAGCGTTCGATTGATTCTGGTGACAAAATATAAATGCGTCTCGCCCATTGGATAGTTGGTACCTGCGCGCGACTTCAAGGTGGGGGTAAATGCGTCGAATGTTCTAGATAATGAACTAGCTTTCAGCTCTTGATTATTTTTATCAAGGTGCAGTACGGCTTTTACCCCAACCTGATAGTACGACAATATCGGTTTTCGCGAAAATTAAAATGTAATACGCTTACGGAAAGCTGTTTTATCAATACTTAGTGTATATTTAATATTTTTATGGAACCTTTTGATTGGGAAAATATGACTTTGGATTGGGAAAATATGACGTTTTCTTTGCGAAAATACAGACGATTTCTGCTAGGGGAAAGTGCCGATATTCGGCGGTAAAAATAACCAAAACAAATCACTGAAAACCTTCAAAGTTTTTTGTTTTTATATAGAGCATACTGATTATTGAATTTACAAATTTTCCCAATTAAGTAAAAATGCCGCTAAATGTTCCAAATTGAAAAGGTAGAGGTACCTTTAAAAAAGGTAAAAATATCACTGATATATATCTAATACAAAATTCTTGTCTGGGCTATTTCTCTAAAACTCCTTGTCAGAATTTATTGAAAGTTCTAGGAAGTATCAATATCATGTGGAGATGTGCATACTGTCATGATGTTCTGGTTAAATAATTTTCCACTGAGTTGTGGCCCTTTGTATTTTTAATGCATTTCATACTAGGTAGTTAAGTAGAAAATTCTTATTCGCGCTATTTCTATAAAAATCCATACTGTAATTTCGTGAAACTTACTACAAAACATCAATATCAAGTGGAGATGCGCATATTGTCGTGACATTCCGGTTCGATAATTTTCCACAAAGTTATGGCCCTTTGTATTTCTAATATGATTGTTCCCAAATTTCATGTACATGTAACTGATTAGCTTATGTCCTTCCTTCTACATCACACATTGTTGATGCATAATTTATCACAGAATCAAGGCGCTTTATTTGACTGTTTTTCACTCCATAACAAACTTCGTGTGGTTTTCACTTTAACGTTTTTCATGGATTTTTATTACACCTAGCATACAGTTCACATGTGATGTTGTGATGTGTCTCTGCATTAATGGTTTTTCGATTTTGCAATATGTTTTTAAAAGAATTATGGACCTTCGTTTTAATTAGAATTTCCTTCACATTAAGAAAATAACATGTTTTAGACATTTATTATTCTTTTATTCTTGATTTTGCACTTCATCGGCTAGAGCAAAAAAGCGGGGATATGCATCACCTTCAGTGATAGTTCTAGTTTCAAATTTCATCTATATTGCGGGAGTTGTGGTCCTTAGATTTTTTATGCTTCCCGAAAAAAATTGCACGAGCATAACTATAGTTTCCATTTTGTCCGTCAGTGACACTTTCTTGTCCGCAGCATAACCTCGAAACTATTTATTGGACTGCATTGAAACTTCATACAATGATACAAGGCAATGAGAGGAAATGCAAAGCGCAAGAATCGTAACTCTGTCTTTATTCAAATTTTAGCTGTTGGTCCTTGTTATTTTATACTTATAATTCTTGTCCAGAGCATAACTTCGAAAATACTTATAGGACTACATTGAAACTTTGCGCAATGATAGAGGGCAATCAGAGAAAGTGCAGAGCGCAAGAACCGTAACTATGTCTTCATTTAAATTAGAGTTCTAGTCCTTCGTAAATGTATACTTAGAATTATTGTCTGGTAAAAAACTTCAAAACTGCTTCTGGCACTTTAGGCATCAACAAGACTATGTTCATTCAAACTTGAGTTATTGCCTTTCGTTATTTTATACTTATAATTCTTGTCCAGAGCATACTACTTATGGAACTGCATTAAAACTTCCTTCACACAGTGATAGAGGGCAATAAGATGAAGTGCAGAGCGCAAGAACCATAACTGTGTCTTCATTCAAACTACAGTTATCTGATTATCGCCCTTTGTAATTTTATACTTATTTTTTTTGTCGGAGCAGAACTTTACAACTGTTTAAGGGACTGCATTGAAACTTTGCACAACGATAGAGGGCAATAAGAGGAAGTGCAGAGTGCAAGAACCGTAACTCTGTCTTCATTTAATTTAGAGTTCTAGCCCTTCGTAAATGTATACTTAGAATTCTTGTACTGCAATGAAACTTTATAGAGGGCAATGAGATGAAGTGCAGAGTGCAACAACATTTACTGTGTCATCAGTTAAATTAGAGTTATTTGCTCTTTGTAGTTTTATACTTATCTTTTTGTCAGAATCATTACTTTAAAACCATGAATGAGACTCCAATAATTTAAAAACTTCATACTATGACAGGGCAATGACAGTAAGTACAGAAAGTAAGAACCATGACTTATCTTAATTTAAATAAGAGTTTTTGCCAGCTGGCACTACAAACTCGAAACTTGGCAGAAATGTTTGTGTCATGGTTAAGTTGTGCACCCTTTTGGGTAGATTTGCTTAAGAAATGTGGTTGAAATGTGGTTGCTATGGTAACAAAACTTGCACAAATTCACGAAAACCGGCTTGTCTTGTAGTTCTCCTGATCAATGGGCACAATGTCTCAGTCCACTTAAGTTAACAAATCGGTATTTGCATTGCATATATAATACTTGTTGCTTTTCTTTTCAGGTAATGCCACGTCTTAGGAAGAAATCTTGCACTCAGCGGTTGAATGCGAGGGGGTAGGTGATGAGGGTGAAGAGAAAGGATGAGGTATGTATTGAATCAGGTGAGTATATAGACATGACCTCGTTAATCACACAGCTGAGAGACCGGACATGATGCCGATTGACGATAAGACTCGGGGAAGTGGACTCGTTACAAACACAGCTGAGAGACAGGCATCTTTGACGAGCGACGAGACTGGAGGTTCTGGCCTCCTTAAAAACAGACCTGAGACATATGATGACTCCATCTCTATGGAGGCATCGCCAGAAGCATACTCAAATATAACTCGAATTTGCTGGAATACTAGCTCAGAAACTTGCTCAAACACTTGCTTAAAAAACGCTCAGTCTGATATGCACAGACCATTGTGATGAAACGTTTGTTGAACTCGATGTTGAACTGGTGGAATCTCCAATAAAACTCTTGATACCATCTGCTGTGGAGCACATTCAAACTGTAAGTAATACATCAGGTACAGTACAGAAGGATGAAACTGTTCCAAATAATGAAACTGAAACTGAAGGTATGTCTGTAAATGAAACAGTGGCTGTGCCATATGAGGAAATGCATATTGCAATAAGAATAAATAAAAGAAACAATTTACCATTTGCAGTGACAGTGATGCTTTATGGCTCTTTTCATCAAGGTGATGATCGTTTTTCTGAAATTTCGCGTGGTAGCCATTGTGTTTCAAATGCACTTTCTGCAATCTTGTTTTCAAGTTATTCAGAAGTCACAAATTCCACAGAAATGGACACTATCCTTAGCTTTGGTGACTGTCTATATCGAAAAATTGTTCAAAACTTAATTGCTAATGACAAATTTAGTAGCCATCTTTTGTGGTTTGATGACTTGCCAGATACAGTTGAAATTCACTCGGAACATGTTATGATACAGAAAGGAAACATTGTCAGTGGAATAATTACTGATAAAGGTGATCCTTTGAGAGCAACACAGTTCAGAGAATAAAGCAGCAGGCTCGGTTTTATTGAGTCTGTTCATGAGAAGTAATGAAAGAAGCAACACTTTTCACGCCCCCTAGCACCGGCTTAAGCGGTATTCTACTTTAAAGCCATCTATATTGGGCTCGCTGGTCCTAAAGGACCAGTAAAAAATAACACTACTGATTCGTAGCACGGGAAGTCTCATAGGAAGCATTAAAAGTGTCGATTTACCAACACCGCACGGTGCTATTCAGACTGTATTGAATGAGAATTCTTCCGGTTTGATAATAGTTGGTGCAGTATGTTCAGCAGTCTTTCATAACAAAGGACTTTTTTACTTTTTTGATTCTCATTCCCATGGACAAAATGCGCTGTCTGCTCCCGATGGCTCCTCAATATTAGTAGCTTTTGAAGTTATTGACGATTTGGTGACTTACATGTATGCATTTTATTCTAGTTTGAACATTGATTTCTCTTCACAGTTTGATGTTATATCCATACGGCTAGAAAAGCCAACACTTGCCCATGACCTGATAATACCAGATGTATCTTCAAATCAAACCAATCTTTTAGATAATTACTTCAAAGATCAAGAAACTAAGGCTTTGAGAAAGTGCAATGCTGATCTTGATAGAGATTCAAATGAAGACAAAAAATCTTACATGAAAACCTACACGAGAAAACGAAGACAAGATACATTAAAAAGGTCAACAGAAAAGATTCAAGAGCTGAAAAGTAAGCACAGAGCAAGACAACATGCTAATGTAAAATTAGAAGAAAAAATCAAAAGACAAAAAATACGTCAAGATCCTTCAATTCGGTCAAAAGAAAAGATTCAAGAGCTTGAAAGTAAACGCAAAGTCAGACATGATCCTTTAGTTAGAGAAAAAGAAAAGATTCAAGAGCTTGAAGGTAAACGCATAGCCAGACATGATCCTTTAGTTAGAGCAAAAGAAAAGATTCAACAGCTTGAAAGTAAACGCAAAGCCAGACAAGATGCTAGTGTAAAATTCGAAGAAAAAATCAAGACAAAAAATACGTTAAGGTCCTTCAATTCGGTCAAAAGAAAAGATTCAGGAGCTTGAAAGTAAACGCAAAGCCAGACATGACCCTTTAGTTAAAGCAAAAGAAAAGATTCAACAGCTTAAATGTAAACGCAAAGCCAGACATGATTCTTTAGTTAGAGCAAAAGAAAAGATTCAACAGCTTGAAAGCAAACGCAAAGCCAGACATGATTCTTTAGTTAGAGCAAAAGAAAAGATTCAACAGCTTAAAAGTAAACGCAAAGCCAGACATGATCCTTTAGTTAGAGCAAAAGAAAATGTTCAAGAGCTTCGGAGTAAACGCAAAGCCAGACATGATCCTTTAGTTAGAGTAAAAGAAAAGATTCAAGAGCTTGAAAGCAAAGGCAAAGCCAGACAAGATCCTAAGGTAAAATTGACCGAAAAAACAAAGAGACGGAAATTACGTGAAGATCCTTTTATAAGAAATCGAGAGGCTTAACTCGAAGAAACGAAATAATGCATACTACAAAGCTATTGAAAGCGAGAAAAAGCGTCTAGCTAGTTCTTTTGTATCTTTCAGAGTGCAGGAAAAATCCAGAAGAAAACAATCCTTAACAGAAAAGCGAAAACAGGCAAATTTTCAAGCCAATCAAAATAATTGAAGAGAAGCACGAAAATACGGTTCTGAAATAAATGAATGTATTTCAAAATTTAAGCAAGCAGTTTCAGCTGGACCAATCTATGATTGCACCTGTTGTCATCAAACATGGTTTAAACATTCTGTAGAATCGGCAAGCACAGTTACTAACCATCTTGATCGATCATTTGTACAGCAGTATTTCACAAACTACTTATCTGTGGATGATAAAGAGTGGATATGTAAAAACTGTGCTAACAGTTTAAAGAAAAACAAAACGCCTTGTCTTTCGGTTGCAAACAAAAACATGTTTCCAATTAAGCCTTAAGATCTTGAGTTACATCAGCTAGAAGAGAGACTTGTCGCATTAAAAACTCCATTTATGCAAATAAGATAACTTTAAGGTTTCCCCGTACATTCAATCAATATTGTTATTTTTACATCCTACAGGGATTGTATGACATTCATTGATCCAATTTTTCCTTAAACACGTATGTTTCATATACCGCGTTGAAGGTTTTGTGCTGATCGACATGTTGGCCCATTTTATTAGGGTTTCCTTAACTTTCCTCATTATCTTTTATTAGATACTGAAGTCGAGTTTTGGACCTCTTTTAACAGTCCTAAAGCTTACTAATATTATTTCTTATGGATCTTTGTTAGGATTCCATTTCGTATCTCTAATAAATACTAATTGGCCCTTATTTCGCTTTTCGCAGAATGGTATTACTCTCCAAATTAACAATTATGAGTCTTTTAGTTAAAACTTTAAAAATAAATCTTTCACCTCTTCGGTTACACTCTGCGTCATGAATACAATTTTCACACACTTACTTAACTAAAAACTAAACCATATGTACGCCTTACACCTTTAAATCTTCATTCGGCAACCTCGTTTCATGTTCCTTCTAATAATATTACTTGGATTTTTAATAATGGCTCAAAAGTTTCCCTATCTCCTCTACGATCACCTGTTTTGGGGAAATACCATATAAAGTCTCCTTTCAGAAATCATTTAGTTCATTCAAGGCGCAGGGTGTTTCCCTCTATTAATAAGTGCAATACTAAGAGGTGCAGTTGTTGCAATTATTTATCTTGCAAGTCCATCATTAAATCAGCTGTTAATGGTAGATTGTTTAATGTATGTCTAGCTTCAAATGTTGATTGACGTACATCTCACGTCATTTATGTTCTGACTTGAAATGCGCCAAGTTGCGGTATACCATATGTTGGACAAACAGGTCGATCCTTAAAAGTTCTATTTCGTGAACACAAATATAATGCAAATAATCCTAAAAAGTTAAAAAATTACTTGTACCAACACTTTCGTCAGTCAGGTCATAATTTTAATAACGTAACTTTTCAACCGGTTGAATATATATTTTTTGATAATGATGCTACTAAAAGCTTTAAAATAAAAGCTAGACATATTGCAGAACTTAAGTGGATGAAAAACTTACAGACACCTTATCCACTCGGCCTTATATATTTATCAAGAAGGAAATATTTCTAAAAATCCTAATATTGACATTTTTTCTATAAATACTATTCGAAAGCGTAAATCTAAGTCTCATGGTCTTAGGCGTAATGGCAAACGTAAATCGCGTGTAATTATTTCTGTCGCTGATTTACATACTATTTTTAAACAGTCTGGAAAGCACTCTATGCTTTCACGGCTTACCTCTTTGTCCATTTCTTCACTAAAGTTCATCGACGAGGAAACCGACAAAATTTTCATTCGTACAGATCCCTTGTATAACACTGCTTCCATAGTTCAAAGCTACACACAACATGTTCTCCGACCCCATATTGACAAGTAGTCTGATCACGTCATGCATTTTCTAAAACTACTATATATTAATAAAGGTATTGATTCATTGACATGCCTAGTATATTTCGAGATACTCATGTGGTTGATTCTATCCCAAAATATAAAATAAATTCCGAAAGTCCTGTAATATGTTATAAGTATAAAAACCCTATTAGAAATATTATTTTCAACTACAACAAAATAGTTTCTGACCTTGATATAGTACATAATACTCCTAAGGAATGTGAATGCAACACGTCAACATTTTGCTTTGTTCCAGCAGGTAATCATCACTGGTAATTTTGATATTATTGATAAACGTATTCGGCATTTGTTTTCGAAAGGTCCTAAATATAGATTACCTTCCACTATTGATTTTAATGCCTGTCGTGCCCAGATCGCCCACTTCATTGAAGAATTTAGTATCATATGGTGTCGTAGAGAACATGCGGATCCAAACTCACTTTCTACTTGGAAAAAGTCAATTCTGAAAATTATAGATACACGTATTAACTTTTATAATGCTAACCCCTCTTTACTTCCTCCGAGACCTAGGTTTTCCTTTCGTAATTTAAAATCGGGAATTCAGGAATTTCATAATAAATTTGTTTTAGTTCCTGCAGATAAAGCAGCTAATAATGTAATTATTGTTTTACGCCTACATTACGTCAATGTATTATCTCTGGAATTCGGCAGCAGCAATTCGTATACTCCAGTTAATTCTACTGAGGATGATGTTATTTCCGCACATATCACTCGGTGCACTACTTTCAAGGCTGGTGTAAACGATAGTACATATCACTCGGTGCACTACTTTCATGGCTGGTGTAAACGATAAGCAAAATAAACTTCCTACTATGTACTGGATTCCTAAATTACATAAAAATCCGTATAAGGCTCGCTTTATTTCGAATTCTAGTGCCTGCACCACAACAAACATCTCCAAACTTTTAACTTCTTGTCTTACTGCCGTTAAAGATCACGTTAAACTATATTGTGATGAAACTTATGAAAACTCTGAAATTAATTTATTTTGGTCTATAAAAAATTCAGGAGACGTTCTTGATACAATTTTCAATAAAGGTCAAGTTTCATCAATAAGCACTTGTGACTTCTCTACACTATATACAACCTTACCACATCACCTTATCAAAGCCAAGCTAATTTCTCTTATTCAAAAAACATTCGCTAGAGAAAATACTACATTTTTGGCATGTAATAATATAAAAGCGTTTTTTACCAACGGCAGTTTAGACAATTATACTATGTGGACTTGCTATGAAGTTTGTGAAGCACTAATCTTCCTATTAGATAATATTTTCGTCAGGTATGGAACCACCGTTTATAGACAAATTGTTGGTATCCCTATGGGTACGAACTGTGCACCACTTGTCGCAGATTTTTTTTTTTTTGCTATGAATGGGATTTTATGTTGAGTCTTTCACCAGATACCCAGGCAGATGTTATTGAAGACTTTAATGACACCTCTCGGTATCTGGATGACATATTGAACATTGACATCCCTTGACTATGGTTAATTATATTTATCCTAAAGAACTTCAGATTAAAAAAGCTAATATATCTGATAATAACGCTTCTTTTCTTGATTTAGATCTCTCGATTGAAAATGGTAAAATAATTAGCAAAATCTATGACAAGAGAGTTGATTTTAATTTTTTTGACATTGTTAATAATACCCACTTGGATGGGGATGTTCCCCGAGCAACTTATTATGGGGTGTATGTGTAATGATGATGAGGCAAAATCCAAGCAGAAGCCAGAGCAGTAAGAGAATAAACCATTAAGGGTACGACAAGAAAGATCATGGACAAACATCAAACGCCACCGTCCCAATGGGCTTTAGGTAGGCTTCATCATAGGGTCCACAGCCTGTCCGGTCATCGTACAATTAAAGAGGAAAGCATAGTGGCGAACTGTAAAAGGGTCCCCCACCAAGCATGCAGTACGTTGCAAAATGATAGGGTCATAACCTCTTTTGATAAACTTTTTAAGAAGTTTAACAAAGATAGTATGAAAGTGATCATGACCAAGAATCTTACGAAGTTTATAAATCACATCACCATAGAAGTCAGGTTGTGATAGTCCTTGTCGCAGAAGAGTCCTTAAATTACTTTTATTTTTGGAAGGAAGATCAGGGTTACGATAATAAAATTTTTCAAAGGTTTTACGAAGTTTATGGTAACGGTAACCCTGATTGAGTAACTTTTTAGTTATACAAAGATTACGAATATTAAAGTCCTCAACTCGAGTACAAGCTCTAGAAAAACGAATAAGTTGAGACACATACATCCCATAAGAAGTTGCTCGGGGAACATCCCCATCCAAGTGGGGATAATAAACAATGTCAAAATTAAAATCATCTCTCTTGTCATAGATTTTGTTAATTATTAGCTTTGTTGCGATATTTGTCTTCTTCGGCAGGTGACAATACGGATGTGTGCAAAGTACTTTTGTGTGCACCTGCTGGAAAAGCTGCTTTTCACATAATTGGGATGACTATCCACTCAGCATTTCGTATCCCGGCTAGTCAAGGCTACTCCATCAAACCATTAGATAGTGACACACTTAACACCTTACAAACCATATACAGAGATCTCACTGTTGTAATGATTGACGAAGTTTCAATGGTTGGAAACAACATGCTGATGCTGATCAATCACAGGCTTCAACAAATTAAAGGTTCAACTTTATTTTTTGGCGGTGTTCACATGATTCTGATTGGCGACCTATTGCAATTGAAGCCTGTTATGGATGGATGGATTTTTGAAAACTTGAAAAACAACTTTGGTCCTCTTGCAACAAATTTGTGGCAGGAATTATTTGCAATGCATGAACTTGACGAAATCATGAGACAAAAAGATGACAAGGAGTTTGCAGGGATTTTGAATAGGTTGCATGAAGGAAAGCATCAACAAAGCGATATTGAAGTTCTTAAAAAACGTTAAATCAAAACTAAAAATCCAGATTATCCAAAGAATGCTATTCACCTTTTCAGCACAAATGCCAGCGTGGATTCATTTAACAAAGAAGCATTGCAATTATCACCTAGTCTAGAAAGTGTCACAACAGCTTTGGATACTGTATTAGGAGATGATACTAAATCTGTAAAAGAGCAACTAATTTCTCGGTTGCCAAATGATGCCTCAAAAACGGCTGGTTTGCAAAAGAAACTAGGTATGGCTGTTGCAATGATGTACGATCTGTGTGCAAATCTTGATGTCAATGATGGATTAGCCAATGGTTCAAGTTGTTGTATTAAATTCATAGAAAGCAAACAACAAAACACAAATAGACCAAGTATTGTTTGGGTAAAATTCTATGACCAAAGCATCGGTTCTGAATGGCGTGCTAAATACAGACATTTATATCAAATTGGTATTGATCCTTCTTGGACACCCATTTTTGATATCAAAAGAAACTTCGTTTACTTCAGAAAGTCATTTCTGAGGATTCAATTCCCACTTCGCCAATCTGCAGCCAAAACCATACATAAATCACAGGGTGACACTTTGAATGAAGTAGTTATTGATATGTCTGGTACACGAATATTTTCTCATGCACACTACGTTGCCATTAGCGGAGCAAAAACACGACAGGGTCTCAATCTTTTGAATCTAAATGAAACAAAGATATCAGTGGCTGAAAAATCAAACAAGAATTGACTAGGTTACGAAATGAACAAGTTCTTGCTTTGTGTTATGTTCCACTATATGAAATTCAAGACACTCTGGCAAAACTTGTATTTGTGAATACTCGATCTTTGAAAAGCCATAAATATGACATTTTCCAGGAACCAAATGTTCAAGAAACAAACATGTTTTGTCTTGTTGAAACATGGCTTACTGCTAAAGATGAAAGCTATTCAGAGCAGACGGGTACCAAAGTGGAAACTAAAGGCCTCACCGGGGTATTGCATTGTATTTTAAAGAAGGTATCTCTGTTGTTCGAAACAAAACACTCATTCAACAAGATTTTGAAATTCTTCTTACAGAACGTTTGCTTGACATGAGAAGAAGAATTGTTGTTACATTGTACAGGTCTCCGTCATGTTCAATAAGTTCCTTGAGAAAACATTTACTCGAGTTTGTGTCACCAGTCACATACAATACAGAATGTGTACTTCAAGGTGACTTCAATTCTGATATCTTACAAGAAGAAACAGTCAGTGCCTTCATTGAAGAACAATTTCATTGCAAGCAAGTTATTCAGAAAGCGACTCATGATTCAGGATCACATATTGATCATGTTTACTTAAACATTGAATCCATTAATAATGAAGTGATAGTGTGTGTTTGGTCACATCATGCCTTAGGTTATTCTGCAATACCTCATTAAGGAGTTATTCATCACAGATTGTATCTCGAAAATTGTCAATAAACAGCTTACGACTTTAAAAAACAACAATATCAGTTTGATGTGATAGTACTCTATTTTTCCACCCACCAGTGTAAAATTATTCCTACTTACTGCATAATGCAGTCAGTAGGAATAAGGCGGTTAAGGCGGAAATGGGTTGACCGCAACTTTTCAGTATATATGTAATCAATCTTGGTAAAGAGTCCTATTAAGAGACCGCCTACTGCAATATATTGATCACCATTTCATTTCCCAATTTTGTTGTTTTAAATTAACCAACTATTTTAATATTACTCTTCCACTGAGAGACCTCTTCATAAACTTGGTATCTGAACACTGGTTTCACTTTACTTTAATTGTTAACTGATCACATCAATGCATTTGTTATTATGAACTTTTTGTATTGAGAAGATTTTGTTTTATTAGAGCGGTATTCATGTAGGTTTTTATGCCTCCACCTATGCCTCCACCACCAAATGGTGAGGATGCATATAGCATTAGACATGTCCAACCATCTGTTCGTCCTCAAAAGCTTGTGTGTTTATCTCCTATCACAGTTTTCAACCAATTATTTTGAAACTTTACAGGATGCTTACCTATCAAGACGTGCATATCAGTTTGCCAACAAAATCAACCTTGTGTTAGCAAAGTTAAGGTCCCTTTTTCCTAAGATTTGATGTTTTGTATGGATTGTATTGAATGGGGGCATCCATGTCCGATGGACACATTCCTAATTTGAACTGTATCTTCATAATTGAATTTATATGTGTGTGATGCTAGAAATGAAGGTTATTGTTATAAAGGTCATTAGTGTATTATACTTTTCTTTAACTCTACAACAAAAGGTAAAAATATGAGCCCATTTTTTTCTTACATATTCTATCATTAGATTACATCTATCATTTGCACTATATCATCAATAATTATTAATATGCTCCACGCGTGGTTGCCGCGCTAAAATACAACAACTGCAAATCCCGCTAGATGCAGTGGGGTAGAACCCCATCTTCGTCTTCATTTTGTCATTTTTTTATCATGCTCATTCAAGGTTTTCTTCATGATACCGCATATGCAAATGTGGAATCGTGGCTCCATCGTAAATGGAGTGTCTACAATAGAATTTGCAGCAACTCTGCAGGTTAGAAGGTTCTAGGCCCATACTCCATATTTTATCTAGAAGAGCCTGGCATGTTCATCCCTGTTTGGAACCATTCTTGTGTTGGTACGCCATAAAACCCCAATTCAATTAAATTCATTACACATTTTAAATAAACCCCTAATGCTATTGGTCTAATATCAGTCATGATTTTAACTTAAATCTGCATGCATATATTTAAATAAAATGTAAAAAAAAACGAGATTTTAATTATACCTCCTCTTTCACAAAGTGAAGTGGTGGTTTATATTGAATCACATTGTCAGTAAAGTCGCGTCTCGTAACACATTTTTGTGGCGTCCTTAATTATAGCCCAGCTTTCACAGAGTGAAATGGGGGATATATTGTAATCACGTTGTCGTTAACATCGCGTCACGTTACACATTTTTGTCGTGTGCGTCCCGTCATGTCGCGTCCCGTAACGACCATTTCTCAAACACTTGAATGGGTTGTTCCCAAACGTCATATACACATAACAACTGATGACCTTATGTCTCTCTACATCAGACATTGTTGATTGCCTAATTTATTACCGAATTATGACCCTTTGACTTTGTTTAAGCGAAGGTATTCATCACCTTCAGTGATAGTTCTAGTTTTATCTTAGATATTCTACTCTAGGGTTAAATGATATATTATCAGGGCAATATCATCAGCAATTAATAATATGCAAAAAAAGATTGTTTTGAACTTTTTTGAACTTTTCTAATAATACGTAACGATTCGTAAATATGGAAGTTATGTAGAAAAACTTAAATAAATCTGTAAGTTTAAAGACCGTCAATATTTTTGTGTGTCACTTTAAATACATGAGCTGTTATGAAAGTTTTAAGATTAATATAACGATAAAAGATGATTAATTAGATGAATAATAGCTTTACTTGTATTATCATTTTGCTGTATAATGACACAAAGTTTGGCGCAAATGACGTGAAAGACTGTAATAAGAAGACAGCGATATGGTCAGATTTAAAGCACCTGGTCTGTTAACACTTGATTAAAATGCCATGCACTTTTAGTAGACAAGGATTCTTCACATTACCAAACATTAAAACAATGGTAATATTATATCGTTTTAGATGGTAACAGACAGTCAGGAAGAACATAGTTTTACAACATCTTTGTCACATAAGCTTTCTTTCAGAGAACAGCTTTGCCGTTAAATAAAAACGGGGAAAAAGGTCCAATAGAAACTACAGCATCCAAATACAATGACACTGTACACTCGCACTGGACTACAAAGAGCAACTTTAATATACAGTAAAAAGGACAATACACAACATAAATAGTGGTGAAGACGGTTATCGACTCGTTATAGATTTCATTGACATGCCTAGTATTTTTCGGGATACTCATGTAGTTAATTCTATCCCAAAATATTTCAAAAATTCCGGAAGCCCTGTAATTTGTTATAAGTATAAAAAGCCTATTAGAAATATTATTTTCAAATACAACAAAATAGTTTCTGACCTTGATATAGTACATAATAACCCTAAGGAATGTGAATGCAACACATCAAAGTTTTGCTATGCTCCAGCAGGTCATGTCATCACTGGTATTTTTGATATTGTTGATAAACGTATTCGGCATTTGTTTTCGAAAGGTCCTAAATATAGATTACTTTCAACTTTTGATTTTAATGCCTGTCGTGACCAGATCGCCCACTCCATTGAAGATTTTAGAATAAAATGGTGTCGTAGAGAACATGCGGACCCAAACTCGCTTTCTACTTGGAAAAAGTCAATTCTTAAAATTATAGATACACGTATTAACTTTTATAATGCTAACCCCTCTTTACTACCTCCGAGACCTAGGTTTTCCTTTCGTAATTTAAAATCGGGAATTCGGGAATTTCATAATAATATTTGTTTAGTTCCTGCAGATAAAGCAGCTGATAATGACGCCTACATTACGTCAATGTTTTATCTCTGGAACTCGGCAGCACCAATTCGTATACTCCAGTTAATTCTACTGAGGATCATGTTGTTTCCGCACATATCACTCGGTGCACTACTTTCAAGGCTGGTGTAAACGATAAGCAAAATAAACTGCCTACCATGTACTGGATTCCTAAATTACATAAAAATCCGTATAAGGCTCGCTTTATTTCTAATTCTAGTGCCTGCACCACAACAAACATCTCCAAACTTTTAACTTCTTGTCTTACTGCCGTTAAAGATCACGTTAAACTATATTGTGATAAAACATATGAAAACTCTGGGATTAATTTATTTTGGTCTATACAAAATTCAGGAGATGTTCTTGATAAATTTTTCAAAAAGATCAAGTTTCATCAATAAGTACTTGTGACTTCTCTACACTATAAACAACCTTACCACATCATCTTATTAAAGACGAGCTAATTTCTCTTATTCAAAAAACATTCTCTAGAGAAAATACTACATTTTTGGCATGTAATAATATTAAAGCGTTTTTTACTAACGGCAGTTTAGACAATTATACTATGTGGACTTGCTATGAATTTTGTGAAGCACTCATCTTCCTATTAGATAATATTTTCGTTAGGTATGGTACCACCGTTTATAGACACATTGTTGGTATCCCTATGGGTACGAACTGTGCACCACTTGTCGCAGATTTGTTTTTAATTTGCTATGAAAGGGATTTCATATTGAGTCTTTCAACAGATACCCAGGCAGATGTTATTGAAGCTTTTAATGACACCTCTCGGTATCTGGATGACATACTAAACATTGACAACCCTTTCTTTCCAACTTTGGTTGATAATATAAAGAACTTCAGCTTAATAAAGCTAATATATCTGATAATAACGCTTCTTTTCTTGATTTAGATCTCTCGATTGAAAATGGTGAAATTATTAGCAAAATCTATGACAAGAGAGATGATTTTAATTTTGACATTGTTAATTACCCCCAATTGGATGGGGATGTTCCCCGAGCAACTTCTTATGGGGGTGTATGTGTCTCAACTTATTCGTTTTTCAAGAGCTTCGTAATCTTTATATAACTAAAAGGCTACTCAATCAGGGTTACCGTTACCATAAACTTCGTAAAACCTTTGCAACATTTTATTATCGTAACCCTGATCTTCTTTCCAAATATAAAAGTAATTTAAGGACTCTTCTGCGACAAGGACTATCACAACCTGACTTCTATGGTGATGTGATTTATAAACTTCGTAAGATTCTTGGTCAAGATCACTTTCATACTATCTTTGTTAAACTTGTTTAAAAGTTTATCAAAAAAGGTTATGACCCTATCATTTTGCAACGTACTGCATGCTTGGTGGTGGACCCTTTAACAGTTCGCCACTATGCTTTCCTCTCTAATTGTACGATGACCGGAAGGCTGTGGACCTATGATGATGCCTATCTAAAGCCCATTGGAACGGTGGGGTTTGATGTTTGTCTATGATCTTTCCTGTCGTGCCCTTAATGGTTTATTCTCTTGTTGCTCTGGCTTCTGCCAAGTCATTGAGTACCTTCATTGTGGCTTTCTAGGCTATTGTTTTTTTGTATTATATTTACACGAGCATATTTGTGTTTTACTTATATTGCCTATTGATGCTGCCTTGTTGGTTAGAGATTAGATCATGGCGGGGATTTCTTTATTTACACTGTCCTGTTTTAATGGGATGACAGTAGGGTAAATGTGAGGTTTGGTGCACCCTAGAACCGGTTTAAACCCCCAGTGGATTTTGTTGCCACTGTCCGTTCCAAGGCGGTAGCCCTATTGTCAACACTTTTGTGTTTGTGATGTCGTTTGCATTTTTTATTAATTTTGCCTTCTCGTTTGTCTGTTTGCGTGTTTGTTTTTGTGTTTTGTGGTTGACTGTTGTCCTTGAATGCTACTTTCTCTGTCCGATATTTTTATATTTCTTGAAACGGTAAGCAGCCAGATAACAGATAACAGCTTCGACACAACAGCTTTGACGTTATATTACACTTCTCAGCATAAGAGCTTGGAGATAACAACTTTGGGTTTACATGACATTTCTCAACAAGAACAGCTTTGCCAAATGTTACATTTGTTTTGTGTCTAGCTTCTAGTTCAGCAAAGCTGATGAACATATAATGATCGGACATATCGTAAACTGCAACAGGCAATATCAGTATGTGAACATTTAAGAAGTCTATCCACAAACAGAATATATTGACTTCAGTTAGTTTCAGAACTGTGGTAATTGTTGACACATGAAGATAGAATATACTCCGAGCTATGAAAGAAAATATTAATGTTTTGTTCCAGAATTACTGAAGCATCATCGGTAGCGTATACAACTTCAAGTTTGATAATTCTAACCTTGCAAAGTTGCACAAGAACAATTAAGCTGTAATACCTATGGGTTTCAAATATCATGTGTTGTTCAGCAAAATTTATACAAAACGATTTATTCCAAATTGCAACAGACTATCCACCAGCATTTCCATATTAAAAAAGTCATTCTGCAAACAGAACTGAATTCATATATATGCGCTTCAAGACCATATATAACCTGACCTCGTCTTGGAAGGAAACGTCTAGTGTTGTGTTCCAGTATAAGTGAAGAAGTGTCATAATTGAAGGTGCATATATCTTCCAAGTGTGACCATTCCAGGATCGCAAAACTTATTCTGTGATAATAAACGCTTACAGAAATAACCTCAACCAAAGCTAAAGAGAACTGGACATGATTACTGGACAACCAACAAATGAAAAGGAACTTTTAACCATTTCTATAAAGATGATCTGAAAAGTGTGCAAATAGAAACGTATATATACATGGAATATACAGTTTTTACCATCGATTCAATGTTTCTGATATAGACAAAAAAAAGGTTTACATAACAACGGCAGAGTTCAAATGGATCAACTCTCAAAAACAGTTTTATTTTATCATGTAGACTTGAATAATCCCTGTGGTGTGGTTGCCAGGGTACAATACAATACAGAGGGGTAGGACCCACACCCACATTCATATTCATTTTGTCATTTTTTATCATGCTCATACAAGGTCTTTATCATGACACCGCGTATGCAAACTTGGAAATGTGACTCCATCGTAAATGGAATGTCTACTATAGAATTTGCAGCAACTCTGCAGTTCTGCAGGGAAAAGGGTTCTAGGCCCATTCTACGTATGTTATCTTGATGTAAATTGAGGATGAGCCTTGCACGTTCATTCATGTTAGGCGCCATATAACCTTTCATGTGTTGGTGCACTTTAAAATTCAATTCAATTCAGTTCAATCCATGTACACTTGAATAGAAAAATGGTCACCGTGTCATTAATAATACTGACCGGTTATTCATTTATTTTTGTTTAATCACATTTATTTTTTTAATTGAAGTTAAAGCAATATTCATAACTGTGTTATTTCTCATACTGATTCTCAACATTTTTTGCATTTTGTTTTGGCAAAGCACAGAAGATAATGAATAACAAGGATAGCACAATTTTTAATATTTCTTACCATCTGAATCCATAATGTTCATTTTGTTTTGGCAAGGCACAGAAGAAAACAGATAAAACAATTTTTAATATCTAATATTGTAACTATTGAATTATCAATATGCTTCAGTTATAAACCTTGCTTATGACGATTTAATTTATTTTATGAATGTAAATGGAGTTTATGCAACATAATATGCAATTCTACAGTTCTGCAGTTCAGAAAATTCTAGGTACATTTTGGATATATATTTTTAAATTTAAGAAAATAGAGCACTCAGAGTGTTCGTTTTTCACGCCACCGTATGACCTTTGCGTTGGTGAGCAGTAAAACAAAATTCAACTCATCTGTTTTGGGAATGTTTTGAGTAAAACAAATGTAAATCAATCCTGCATATTATGTTGCATTATAAAGTATAGATATATATATATTTATTTAGGGTTTCCCCTTTTCATTCCTGGGTAAGAATAGTGCAACTGCCTATCCAGGCAGAGATGTAAAACCACCCCAAATGTATGTTCATTTTGTCATTTTGTCATTTTTGTCATGTTCATTAAAGGTCTTCATTATACCTGTTTTGTTTCAGGTGCATCATTGCTCCAGAAATGCTTCTATCCCCATTCTGCACATCTTTATTTCGATGTAAATTGTCAGTGGGCCTCACATGTTCATCCCTGTTGGCATCAAAACAACAACCATATATTCTGTATATCATCATAATTACCTTTTTATTTCTCTGCATGGATAAAACGAATATATCATTAGACCTATAGAAATATTTAAGAAAACAATGTCTTTTGTTATATACAACTGTATGACCTTAATAATATATGTGCATTCTTTTGGGTACATTGCCTTTTTATATAAATAACTTTGTCATATAGAAAACTGTTACACATCATGAAAAAATTAGGTCTGAAAATTCATCATGTTCTCATAGGTAGAGTAAAACAGAAGAAACTGCAATCCCGCTAAGGACAAATCACTTCATGTTCATTGTCTTTTTTTGTCATGTCCATTAAAGGTTTTTATCATGCATGGGAACGTGGCTGAATCGTACATGGAGTCTCTAGAATTTTCATCAACTCTGCAGTTCTGCTGGTTAGATGATTCAAGGCCGATTCTCCATATTTTATCTCGATGTAAATGGAGGATGAGCGTGGCATGTTCGTCATTGTTTGGTGCCATATAACCTTTCTTGTGAACCCAATTCAGTTCAATTCAACTAATGAGTGATGGCAGAAAAACATGCCTCCAACATCAATGTAGTATTTACAACAAATTTATATATTTAAATATATGAAGTGTAGATTTGCGATGTCGTTTTCTGTCAATGCCATTCATGTGACATTTTTTGATGGTGTACTGTAAAAGAAATATAAAAAGATTGGACAGGGAAAGTAGCATTCAAGGAGGACAGTCAATCACAAAGCCATTTTTACTTAGTTAATTAGCATGCAGTCATGTACCATTAATTGTAATACTGTTAACTGATATTATATTACAGTACTGTTGTTCATTTTTGTTAATCTTTAGATAATTGTTAAATAAATTGTTATACTTAGCATTGTGTGTACTGTTCTTTGTTAAAGCCAATATATTGTACTATATTTTTCTTATTTTGTCTTTATGTCAAACGTAGGTACATTACATAATAAAGCACTAAAACTGACAGCAAAATGAATTCCAGAGTGGATCATTTCATACAAAACTTTCAGAAAACCATAAATTATAGTCCGACTCGATTTATCAATCTTATAAGAGCCAGTGGAGCATCCACAGGCCCTCTTGGGCCTCTTGTTTTAATAAAATTAATGTGTGCGTTATGCATAATATATGGCCTATTTATGTATGCACGTGCATAAAACAAAACACACCTTTTTATTCATTATTTAGTAAAATAAAAGTGTGTTTCAGGCATAAAATGGCCTATATATGTATCGACGTGCCGTAAAACTCCATTCATTCAAAGCTAAAATAATCGGACAATACTGTACAATGTTACCACATGCTGTGCGGATACCACATGCAGCGATTTCGCAATGACCAACACTTGGTCTCCAATGGATTAAAGACACAATGGCAGATTTTGAAGAAAAAACCCGATTAAAACAAAATGCAGAAATATTTCCTTAAATGCAGTCTGATAAAACATTAAACATATAGCGAATGTTGAAATTATCTTGAAGATGTCAATTACATTGATGTTTATTTTTCCTTAAACACTTATTAAATGATAATGACAAAAGTAATGATGTTGCTTCCATTGTGTTATAGATATATCATAAAATGGTTGATATATCTGTTTTATAGCACTTCATTTATTACGCTTATATCAAGAAAAATGTATTTTGTATTATAACTTTAAAGGGAATGTAGCGCCTCAGCCAAACAATATTTATAATTGAGAGTTCTGAAAAAATTGAACAAAGGTGAAAGAATGATCAAAATCGGATAATAAACAAAGAAGATATGATCATTTGAACTTTCTGTTGAAACGGATGTGGGAGCAGCCATTTTGAGAGCTATGACATCACGGTTCTAAATGACCATATATGGAATATTTATAAATATGAAAATTTACTGATTTATAGAGAAAAAATGACAGCAACTGTATGAAAAATATGTAATACTTAATGGCAATAATGCTTTATATGACCATTAAAAAAATCGTTCATTTGCAGTGATTTTCTTGATTTTAAATGATATTTATCAATATTCCATATATGGTAATATGGAACTATGACGTCATAGTTCTAAAAATGGCGGCTCCCATATTCGCTTTAGTTAACCTTTAAATGGTCATATCTTTTTTGTTTATTACCCGATTTTGATAATTCTTTCACCTTTTTCCAAGTTTTTCAGAACTCTCAGTAACAGAGCTGTTCGGCTGTGGCGCTACATTCTCTTTAAATTAACAGTATAATTGTTCCTTTCGTGTTTTTTTAAACAACTTTAAACTTCTCGATAAATTTAAAAATATGTACTCAAATATTAAAATAAAAAACGAAGAAAGAACTATAACGGACTTGTCAACCCAATTTTAAAAATCTAATCCGCATAAAACAGTTGTTGACTTTGATTGTTTAGAAATGTTTCATTAGACCGTCACACCAATTTAACTTGAAATTAGTGGGAATATTTAAACGATTAATCACTAAACAAGTGGCGTGTGACAAATGATCATGCCCTAGGCAATTAAGTTTGGTTTAATTAATTTATTTAATCCTCTTGTCATTATCAGTGTATACTGTAATACTGTATGATCATATCGCAATTGAATTTCGCAATGAAAACAATCAGAACTTGAAATGTAAAGCAGATATTAATTGAAATAAATAATATATTTGTACTGTGAATTTAAGAATAGTTTATTATTAATTATAAACAAAATATATTATTGACACTTGATTTACATCTATTTTGTAATAGTTCGACTAAAATGTGCTGTTAATTTATTTATTGTATCAATTTTTCTTTCATAGCATTCAGTGACGCACGCAGACTAAGGCAAACTTTGTTTTTGTAAGCTAATAATTGTTTAATGACCCTATATATCATTTTGACTAATAATTGTTTAATGACTTGACTAATTTTTTTTTATGACTTGACTAATAATTGTTTAATGACTTGACTGAATGTTATATATGAAATACACGCTTAAGCTCATTTATCTATCACTATGACGCAAACTTTTATCTCATAAAGGTATTGTTTTCCTTCACGCAATTGCATAATGATAGATCTTTATTTCCAATTTCCAATAGGCTTAAAAGCCCATGTACAAAGTACAATTACAATACAAAAACAATACATGTCCAAATATGCAGTTTATCTTAACTGAGCTGATACAATGAGTCCACATATGCAGTTTATCTTAATTGAGCTGATACAATGAGAAGGCGTTTATATAACACTTCCTTGCACAAATCAATTACAATTCATCACAATATCCTTAACACAATGCATGTATTATATTCACACGAGTCAAATAAAACAGCTTGTTATCCGTATGATAAACATATATCATATAATGTAAATATCAGTACAGATATACATGTCTATTAATCCACCACGGATTTTAGTAGTTATTGATAGTTGCAATTTAATTGGTGATTACTTTAACTTAGTTTGTTTACTACAGACTTTCAACAATGACATAGATACCCGTTGTTGAGTGAAAACAAGTTTTAACCCAGTAAATGAAAACACTTCACTGACAGTCAAACTACAAGACACGCAGTCCCAGTAAATGAAAACACTTCACTGACAGTCAAACTACAAGACACGCAGTCCCAGTAAATGAAAACACTTCACTGACAGTCAAACTACAAGACACGCAGTCCCACTAAATGAAAACACCAATGTCCCTGCATTCTTCACCAAAAAACTTTTCTAATTAAAATGGTCATATGCTTGTTATCATATGGATTAAGTTTATATACGTTTACAACCATGACATATTACATACATTATATTTAGAAATAGCTAATTTCTATGTAGTGTTTCGTTTCCTATTTTAAATGTTTTTAAAACAAAGATACACAGTTTGCGAATATATATCTTATTTTGTGAGTTTAATAATTCTAGAAACTTGATCATATTTGGTCTCTTATAAAAATATTTAGGAATATATTGCTTCCTTAATATTATGTATGTTTGCCATTCCAACACAAAATGGAATTCATCTTCAAGTTTATTACAAAATACACATATTCTATCGTTTACAGGAATTATATTTGGTTTAACCCAACTACCGGCTTCAATTTGCAGTCTATGAGATGACACCCGTAATTTAGTTAGTGCTTGACACATTTTGAAAACATTTATATTATTTAGATATTGATGAAATTAAAACTTTGTAATGTTATATAACAAACTGCTCCAGTGGAATTTTCTAATCGGCTATGCCAATTCTGAACACAATTGTCATTTATCTTTGCTTTAATATTGCAAGAAATATGTTATCGTTACCAACTCGTTTTTGTAACAATGCATCATAAAACCCAAGCGAGGACAATAAGTGTTTCAACTGGGAAACCCAGTTTATTTTCTTAGAATATGTTTCACAGTCATTAAGCAACATGTTATAAACAATTTTTACATATTTACGATCATATACTCTCATGATTTTTAACCAATATTTAATTATTATAACATATCTTCTTGTCATAAATGACGTTCTGCCAAGTTCACCATATATGAAATCATTTTGAGTTGTCTTCTTAACACCCAAAATGTGTTAACAAAACTGTAAATGCACTCTTTCAATTGATATAGCTTGCATAAATCCACACACTTCACATACATAGTTTAAAATTAGAGTTATCAATTTATCCAACAGATCTAATTTATGCTTTGGGGATATAAATGTAAATTTGTATAAATACCTATTGATTTTAAAAATGGCGAATAGTTTGTGCTTCTGCTGAAGACCCTCCAGTAGAAAAGACTATACCTAAATATGTGAACTTACTAACTATATCTAATGGAGCACCATCATATATAAAAACTTGACAAAATGTCATGTCTGGTCATACATTGTAGTTACTATCGATGATGATTAGAGGAATATTGTATAAACATCTTTATAAGCTAATTGGCCGAATTTTCTAGATATCTAATAATACACGGAAAATTATTATTAATTATTTAAGAAAAGACACAATGTAACGGACATTACAAGAACCAAACTTTGTTCGCATCATGGTTACGTATGTCTGTTATACTGATAAGACAAAAATAGTTGTGTTTCGTAAAAGGGGTAGAATTAAAGAATGTGAAAGGTGGTATTATAATGGAAGTTTATTAGATGTTGTCGATGATTTTAATTATTTAGGTGTGGTTCTTAATTATACTGGCTCCTTTTCGTTAAACCAACAATGTCTTTGTGGAAAAGCCTTAAAAGCAATGAATATTCTTTTGGTTAATATACGAAAATATGAATTGAAACCAAAATTATCTCTTCAGCTTTTCGATGCTTTTGTGGTATCAATATTAAATTATGGAAGTGAAATATGGGGGATTACAAAATCAAAAGATATTGAGAGAATACAGTTAAAATTTTGTAAAATTATTTTAGGTGTTAAACTTACCACAAGCAATGCTGGTATTTACGGAGAGCTCTCTCGTTACCCCTTATACATTAATAGATATGTAAAAATGATCAAATATTGGTATAAACTATTGTCTACAGAGAACATTATACTAAAAGCAATATATAAGGATTTGTTATCTAACTGTAATAAGGGCGCGAAGAATTGGCTAACTAATATAAGGTTTATCCTAAACAGTAACGGTTTTAATAATGTCTGGGATAATCCCATGAGTGTTAGTTTTAAACTATTTCCTTTAATATTTAAACAAAGATTAATAGATAATTTCATGCAACAATGGAGATCTGATATAGAAGGCAGTAGAGTTTTAACGCTATATAAGGTGGTGAAAGAGAATTTTGATTTTGAAACATATCTAGAAACATTATGCTCCAAACAATTAAGAAGTTGTATAACAAGAATAAGATTATCCGCTCATTGTTTAAGAATAGAAACAGGGAGATACTCAAGAGGTAGAACAGAGAGAAACGAAAGAGTGTGCGAAATTTGTAACACTAACGCTATTGAAGACGAGTACCATTTTATTTTGATCTGTACTACTTACTCTAACATTAGAAACAAATATATTCCTAAATATTACACGACTAGACCAAGCATGTTTAAATTTGTAGAATTGTTGCAGTCATTAAACAAAAAGATTATTCTTAGTTTCAGTAAATTCATTTCCGATGCACTTGTATTAAGGCTATCTACATCCATTTTAACAGACTAAAAAACAAACAAAACAAAACCACTAGATATCTTATTTCAGAACATCCTCGTTTATCATTGACATACCATACTATGTGTATGTTTTTGGTTGTTTAAATATGTATGAAACAAAAAAAACTTAGTGATTATTTTGTTGTATTTGCAATGTTAATATCTGTCACGTGTGTGTATATTATAATTATCATATATTTGTAATGATGAAAAACTGTAATAGTTTAAGTCAATAAAAGTATCTATCTGTTATAACTAAGATGTTTAAAATAATTTTCGGATATAAAATACTTATTTTCTTAATTTCTTAAAGGCCCAACTGGGGTATATAAGGGAGGTAATGGCTGGGGGTGGTTTCTCTTGTATATTTGAACATGTTTCATATCAGGGACACGTTTTCTTCAAAAAATCATAAAAAACAGTTATAGTTATCTTTCAGAAAATATATGCTTGAAGTTTAATTGATTTTCTTTCATTATTATAAAAATAGTGTTATATGGTTCTTTCTGATTTCCATAATTAAATAAAATCATCAAACCAAAATTTCGAATTTCAAATTCATGGGAGGAGCTAAGTATTCATGAGATCATGTGACTCCATTGTTTGTAAACAAATTAACAAGAAACACATGGTAGTATGCTGTTGCTGTATAGGTTAGTAAAATGTGTATAATAAACATGCTTAGCACTTACTTTGGATGTTTTTAATTTGTGAAATTCTCCAAATACATGTTGCAGCATTTTATATCCATTTTTTAAACACATTAATATTTTCATCAATCGAAGTTTGCATCGTTTTTAAAATGTAAATATTATACTGTTTGTGTTTTGTTGCTCAAATACTGATGTATACACATATCCTTTTATTGAATAATCTGTGCAACAGTACATATATTAAAATTATATCACAATTGTGTTGTATTACCAACAAAGACCGGTATACGGCTCTCCTGGTAGGTTAGGATAACGAGACCTTACTAAGTTCAATACACATTCTGTCATTATCTCTCTTAGAATTCTAACAACACTCTCATCTACGTGGTCCCTTTTCATTAATCTAGCCATTCTAACAAGATACTCAGTTTTGCCACAGACCTAATAACAATTTATTAATATGTCTGTGGTTTTGCGCGAAGCATTTCTTCTGTCACCCTTCTTTAAATTCTATTTTTGGCATGTGGTCTCGACCCACTTCCAAGCCATGATTGTTCATGTGTAATCACAAATGATTACATGGAGAACAAAAGCAATGGTACAAAAGAAACATCTACATTTGTCATCAAATCTGTTTCTGTAACATCGTTATTTGATAAAACTTGAGCATCACGTTCCTGCTTTCTTGAATTGTATTAATTGGTAGCTCATGTTGTACATTGTCATTATTTTGTTGTTCTTCTGGTGATTTTTTTATTTCAATAAAATTCCAATTGTAATGGTTGAAATTAAAGAGCTTCAGTTGTAAGTTTTTGCTCTTCGATTACTAATAATGTTTTGGATGTATCCATCAAACACAAAATAAAAAATATAACACGTTTTCATCAACTTCTAAAACATATCACTTCACCGCATTTTATTAAAATGCCGCCAAGACCAGTATGGTGGAGTTCAATTTATATAGGTTGATCAACTATTTCTTTTATTATTTTGAGCATTTAAATAACATAAAATAAACATATTTAGAGATGATTTGCGAGTAATTAGATTACGCATATGTGTGTTTAGAATGTTTGATGAGAAATGAATAAAACAAATGGGAAAATAAAAATGCAGAAATGGATCCTCTACCTTACTTGTAATGGAATTGTCCAATTATGATACAGGCTAATTGGGCCAGTAGAACATGATCCATTCAATGCAACCTTATCAAAGTTGTTGACATATATATACTCATTATGTCTGGTATTTGTGGATCAGTGTTGCTGTATACAGATTACACATTCATTAAACATATACTAATGGATGTCAATTTGTCAAGGACAAAAATAAAATAAAAGTGCTCAAAAGAAAAACAGATCAATTTGGCTGAATTATGTGTTCCTGTTTTAGAATAGTAAAACTAATGAATATCATAAATACAGTTATTGTGTATATGTTTAGTGTATGAGACATACAAGTCTACATGTATTTAATTACTTGGAAGAGAAAAGTATGTCGTATCTGTTTAAAACTCATGGGAATTACTAACAATCAACAGGTCAACAATGTGTTTTCTGTCGGCTGCTTCAATCCCAATCCATTTTTAGCTAACATTGTATTGCCACTCACTGATAATACAGTTAATTTACATCCGAAGGTCTGATCGGATGTTGGGTCTTTAAACCAAAACCTTCATTTAACAAGATAACGTAATTACGGCAACGTAGGCTTAATAATGCAGGTTTCAGTGGTATAAACATTAAGTGAAACGAGATTTTGTAGTTTAAAAAGCATAAATAATGTTCAAAATGAGTTGTTACAATCAATTATGTCTAAAGGAATATTGCAATTAAACTTTAATAGTGTTTTGGATGATTTGTTCAAATTTCTTTTTAACATGTGGAAAATAGAAAATGATTTAAAAATACGAAATGTAACGGACATGACAAGAACCAAACATTATTAACATCATGGGAACGTATGTCTGTAATATCTGTAAAGTTTGGAATAATTTTCGGCTGTAACATCATTAATGTTCTTAATGTCTTACGTTAATAAACTTAATAAAACAAAGTAACGTGAAAAATAAAGACAATTTAATATACAACATTTTCTTCCATACATGTTTAGTCTTCAAAACGCAGTAAAATTTAATTATTATTTTATAGGTAACGTATCCTACACGCAGTAACACGATAAAGCCCCAGTCGCCAGATGGCACACATGTTCCAAAATGCTCTACACATAATGGGCTTTCAGAAAAATAGTGTGTACAAAATTCTCCCTGGAGTGGTGGGGTTGGGTTTCTCCTACTAGCTTACAGCCTAACAGTACTTGTTTCTCTTGTTATAAAGAGAAATATAGAATACAGTATATTCTCGAACTAATAGGATAAACTCTCCTTTAATAGATAACAAGGGAACAAAACTGTACAAATTTAACCCTTGGGTCACCATTTGAAAAAACTTGAAAACGGACAATAAGAGTATGGTAAATGCAAAATATTTAACGATTGGCTCTTGTAGTTTCAAAAAAAAAAAATCGCTATATATGTCTATGTAAAACATGTGACCACTGGAGCGGCAGCAAATATGATCCTAGGGTCACCATTTGAACAAACTTGGTAGAAGACCATAAGCCTCTTTATGGTAAATGAACAATATTAAACTTCTGGCTCTTGTAGTTTCAGAGAAGATTTTTCAAGTTTCAGGTTTTTCCTTTGTAAGTCTATGTAAATCATGTGACCCCTGGTGCAGGCCCAAACTTGACCACAGGTCACCATTTAAAACAAACTTGTTAGAGGACCATAAGCTTATGGTAAATGCAAAATATTTAACCTTTTGCTCTTGTAGTTTCAGATTTTTTAAAAAGCTTTTCCATATATGTCTTTGTAAAACATGCCACCCCTGGGACGAGGGTCAAATATGATCCCAGGGTCACCCTTTGAATAAACTTGGTAGAAAACCATAAACCATAAGCTTATGATAAATGGAAAATATTAAACCTTTGGTTCTTTTAGTTTCTTGTCCAAGCTGTAATTGATATAAAGATACGGACAAAGTTTGGTAAATATGAATAATCAATGAGGTTGCTAGTTTTCACAAGGCAGATGGCATTTTTTATAGCAAAGCAAGAGCCATATCTCTTGTGTTACCTATCCGATCTGGCTGATTTTCGGACCTGTACGAGCTTTCATTGATATTACCAATATGTGCAGGTTTGGTAAAGATGCAATAATAAATGAAGGTGCTAGAGTGTTCACAGTGTAGAAAATGGCATTTTTCAGAAAATCAAGGGCCATAACTCTGGTGTTACTAATCCTATTTGTCTAATTTTTTATCTTGTTTGAGCTTTCATTGATATTAACAATCTGTGCAATTGTGTCAAAGATCAAGTTATAAATGAAGGTGCTAGAGTATACACAAGGCAGAAAATATTATTTTTCAGAAGATCAAAGGCCATTACTCTGGTGTTACTAATACGATCTGACTGCTTTTCAAATTTATGCGAGCTTTTTTTATATAACCAACCTGTTAACATTTGGTAAAGATATTAAGAATAAATGAAGGTGTTAGAGAGTTCACAAGGCAGAAAATTACATTTTTCAGAAAATCAATGGCCATAACAATGCTGTTACTGATCTGATCTGGATGGTTTTCGAACTTATCCGAGCTTATTGGCATAAGGAACCTGGTACAGGTTTATAAAGATCCGATTAATAATGAAGACTCTATCATCTTCACAAGGCAAACGCTAACGGACGACGACGGACAATAGAGCTAAAATCGCGGGGCATTTATTTCAAATAATATCTTTTTAACACTTAAACTTTTATAAAACATACTGAACATTTGTCTTATGCAGGTACTTTTCTCATAGTTCGATGATTTTAAGTGTTTACCTATATATGATATTTGGCTAGCCGTTTTCATATTTAATCACTATTTAACGATATAGCTACATGTAAGTCAATTACCAATATTAAAATTCATAAACGATATCGGTAGTTCAATTCTTGATGTCGCTAAATACCATATACACTCAAGTGATATGAAAACGCAACACGGGAATTTCCGCTATATATTGTATGTACAATATGCTGCTTTTAATCGAATGGTACATGGCTACGTAAGACCTTTCCTTTTGGAAAAAATACTAAAACAACAAATAATACTGCAAATTCCGCGTTTGGCTCAATCATGTGAGCAAACTTAGGATGTAACATTTTGCAAACTATTTACGTTAAATACAGTACTGAACTAGCTCAATTGTTCAAAGAGCTATTTCAACATTTATGAAGTTCTTGTTACAAAGTGTAGTGTGATTAAAACGTCTACAACATCACAGTTGTGTCCTTTCTCTAGTTAACTGCAACTTTCTTTTTAAAAAAGATCTTGGGATTTCTTTGGAATATTATGTGCAATTAAGTGTGCAGTATATACAATATATAGCGGAAATTCCTGTGTTGCGTTAAATAACTTTATTTCAGCAGAAAGTAGCCAGACATCGAGCAACATTCCTGTAAAGTGTCATGAAAATCCATCAAGTAGTTTCGGAGGTGTAGTCACCACAAGTTTGTCCTATATAACTCTATGTAAACATAGATTGTCGATGGCGGCCATGTTTGACATCAAATTGAAATGGTAAAGGTTTCAAATCACTATCACGTATAGTTTTCAGAAGCTGCCATAAAAAATCTATTTTTAGCCATGGTGGCCATCTTGAATTTCAGGCTGACTTGAATTTATGCTGATAGTTTCAGAGGAGTAGTAGCTACAGTTTTTCCATCTATAATTCTGTGTAAACTGACATCGAATCAAAATAAATTTTGTTTAGGACCAGACAAACTACATGTCATGCCCGTCATTTTAGTAAGGTTCCAGGTCAATACCACTCATGGATTTTGAAAAGTAGTCACCACAAACTTGTATTTTTAAAATCTGTTTTTAGCCGTAGCTGCCATCTTGTATTTTCGGCCGACCTGAATTTCAGCTAGGATCAACTAGACATCAAGTGCAACATTCATGTGAAGTTTCAGAGGGGTAGTCGGCACAAGGTTTTCCTATATAACTATAAGCAAAGATGGCTGCTGACAGCTATGTTTGACATCGAATCGAAAAGAATTTTGGTTAGGACCAACTACATGTCGTGTCAATCATTTAGTAAAGGCTCCAAATCAATAACACATGGTTTTTGAAAAGTAGTCGCCACAAATTGTCTTTTGAAATCTACTTTTAGCTGTTACGGCAATCTTGAATTTCTGGCCGAACTGAATTTTTCAAAATAAATTTTGGCTAGGACCAACTACATGTCATGCAAGTCATTTTGTAAAGGTTCCACATCAATATCACTTATGTTTTTGAGAAGAAGTCGCCGAAATATAGTATTTTTAAAGTCTATTTTTCTGCCGTGGTGGCCATCTTGAGCATCATATCATGCTGATGTTTCCCATATCAATATCACTTACAGTTTTCAAGAAGTATTCTTAAAATCTATTTTTAGCTTTAGTGGCCATCTCTGATTTCACATCAACGTGAATGTTTGCTAGGATCAACTAAACATTATGGGCAACATTCCTGTAAAGTTTTATGAAAATCCATCTACCAGTAGTAGTTCAAAGGAGTAGCCGCTAAGTTTTAACTATATAACTCTAGGTAAACAAAGATGGGCGCTATCAGTCATGTTTAACTTTGAATCAAAATGATTTCGACAAGGACCATTAACATGCCATGCTAAACATTTTAGAAAAAGCCCCACATCAATATCACTTACAGATTTCAAGAAGTAGTCGCTACAAACTTGTTTTTAAAAATCTATTTGTACCTTTGGTGGCCATCTTGGATCAAAGTAAAGTTTCATGGAACTCCATCCAGTAGTTTCAGAGAATTAGTCGCTACAAAAAAGGTTTACTGACAGACAGACGGACGACGCACCACTACATAAACTCTGCTGATCTGTGATCAGTAGAGCTAAAAACACACACCGAATTTTGAAGGAAAAAAGGTGGGCTCGTGTTTCCATAAACAAACATACATGTTCATTTTAACAGACCTCAGGTAATGTTTAAGCTTTTGCACCGTTATAAGTAAAGAAAAAGGGTGCCAGACATTGATGTCCAAGTGTGAAACTGCAGTGCATGGAACTTTTACTGTTATGAACTGCTATTAAATTATTTTATTTAAGTAAAAAAAGAAAATTAAAATAACAATGCTTTGAAATTTTTAATATTTGGTCTCCATGGAAAAATTGCTTATAAGATAATAGACACATGTATTTTTTCAAAAGTAAGATCTGCTAAAGATGTGTTGCATACAACAGTATGAAGGCAATGTAAAGCATGTTTTCTAGATTTTCTTGCATACCGGATATCCCATCAATTTAACCCGGCATTGGCTAGATATGTTCATCTTACATGCGAGAGAGTAAAAAACACACAAAAATACCCCGCCTACCATCGAAACAAGAACTGAAATGGGTATAACGGCGCATCAAAACAAAAAAGTGATATGGCGCCAACCGGAATGAACATTCCCATATATGGCTCAATTGCAGTCAACTTTGCCAGAAAAATATATTTTGTAAGGGAGCTTACATTTCAAATCTCGGACTTTGACAATATCCAATAAATCCTCTCGGACTTCGACAATCCCTTGCCTAGATAAGCAGTGACCCTATTCTTGCCATGAGGATCTACACGGGGTATCAAAAGCAGAATTTCCCTATAATCCAAACCAGCAGTTAAATAGAACAAACATTATCTGAGGCCAAAATAAAATAATGTTACTGTTCCTGTCAGATGCTAAAACTAGAAGCATACCCGTCCCTAGTCTCAATTATTTGACGTCTGGGGTGCTTTATTAAATACGGACATTTATAGATGCACATCGTGACGTCTCATTGCGTTTGACCAAAAAACGTGAGGAAAATTTCAGAAAATTTCAGACTGTGTGATACGTTTCTTGTATGACGTCACTGCACTAACACCTGTGTTTTTCCGTTTAAACAGTGCATAGTACCTAGATTTAAACTAATGTATTACACATCAAAATGTTTTTTTTAATTAAACGTTTATTGTGAAATGGATAACAAATGATTATTCTTCATTTTAGGTAAGTTGTACACTATACAATTTAGTGTATCACTATCAGTTTAAACGGACTGTTTATGTCTAGCGCAGAGAATCTCTGCGGAAAGTCCAGACATAAAAAGTCAAACGCGTATGCACGTCGGAGGACGGCGCATATCAAAAATCGTCTCGCCGTTCGAAGACGTGTATTGTATGCACTAACCCGTTCCTTGTACAAGAATGTCTAACCAAAAGGTGCAGTACTTTTTGTACTATGGAACGTTTCATAACATGGATGTTTAACAAACTGGGTATGAAACGTCCAATGGATCAGGTACGAATCGTCTAATGCAATAGACGTTTCGTACCCAAAGCTTGGTACGAAACGTCCAGGGTGCGAAACACATAATGTACGAATCAATTTCTTTTTATTTGTTTGATGGATGGGGTAAGTATATCATTTAATACGTTTTTCCTGATATATAAATTAATGTTTTGCATTAAAAATACAAACAACAAACCTGTGTAAAGAGCCCGCAAATCAGGGACTATTCGCAATCGTGCAACATCGCATTTTCCCATCCTGGGTCTGCACTGCTTCGTCGTTGACCGATCTTTCAGTCATTTGATATTATCATTTGATATGGTGAAGATTTCCAAAAACCCGTTTATCAAACTGCAACACAGGTCCCACCAAATGTCATCATTTCTTTTGTCGTCGTTCATGTTAAGAGTCTCCAAAATAAAATCATTTAGAACCGTAAGAATATTTTCTTCCTGAATCGCCATTTTGACACTTGAATCGATGTGCATATATAACGCGCGATTTCGTTGGTTGAATTTAGTTGATATTCTCATGAATATTGATTAGATGATTTTAATGAGATTGGCAAAAATACAACTTCGTTTTCGAGTATTTTAGTTACAAACTGGTGGATGTTGTGTCAATTTTAAGATATTGTTCAATAAATAAGCCCTTTAAACTCAGAATATCAACAGATCAGTGTGCCAAAAAGTAGTTCGGCAATCTCGTGCACCTCTGCAAAATAGTTCATTACTGAAGGTGTAGCATACCCATTGCAACACAGGAAGTATCGGCCTGGGAGTAGTCGAATAATGGTCAATAAAAATTCTCATTTTTTTTTGTAATAAAGGCATTTTCACTAATTTAAAGTGCTATCTTTGGTTTATTTCACATTATTGACCTATTTGTTACATTTTTCAAGCATTGTCATGTTAAAATTGTGAGTTTTTTTTTTTTTTTTGCTTATATGGAAATGAGTGTATGAATACAATATTTTGGCATCTCAGTGTTTATGGTTTTAAAGGAAGCATTCATTCATGAGACAAGTTCTTTCTTAGAAGATACATCACCACCATTTTTCTGTTGATTTTTTTGGCAGCATATGTGTCATTTGTGATGAGAATGTAAGTTATTCATTTTTAATTAAATTTTGGGCCTAGATATAAATGAAAACATGGCATTTAAATTCTAATTCACACACAACTCAATGCATCATCCAATGGGCGGGTTACACCTTAAACCACCGCTTAAAAATAACGAAGGGCAATAACCGTAGTTTAAACGAAGACAGATTTACGCTTTTTACGCTATGCACTTCCACTCATTGCCCTCTATCATTGTGTGAAGTTTCAACGCAGTCCCACGTAGTTTTGAAGGTATGCTCCGGACATGAAAGTGTGACGGACCGACAGGCGGACAGATGGATGGACAAAGCGGCGATTATATGCTCCCTAGAAAATTTTCAGAGAGCATAAAAAATAGACTTTGACTTTGAACTTTCCTTTAATTTTTAAAAATGGAATTTTAAAACTTGAGGTAAGTGATCTTTGGGTCGTAACGTCCTATGTTGCTTCGGTCTTCTCCATACCGCAACGAACAATCGGACCTGCTTCGTAGATTTACTGTTTTTTGAACTGAATTAACCTCGATCTCTTGGTTTTACAATAGTGTTAGCATTTTGAATAAGTGTTGAAACTTTATGCTTAGAGCGAATGTCGATATAGCAACATGTATTCTATGTAATTGGTAAAATGTAATACTAAAAATCTCTTTGTTTCTGAAATCGATTAGTCAGTTCCATTTATATGTGCAAGGCATCTTATTGTCATGTTTTTCAATGCCATTTATATTTGCATATTAACTTTGTATTGCTAATATATTCAGCGCCCGGTGTAAACTTGGTATCAAGGAAAAACCCATTCATGATGCAATTAGTAGTATTTATGGGAATACTCAAATGTAACTTTCAACAGTTTGCAGGTGGGTAACTAAATTCAACTCTTGTCAGGAGTCGGTCAAAGATGCTAAACATACTGGTAGACCAAAGTATGCAATCGTCAAATCTAATGTAGAATATATCAAGTCAATCGTTGATAAAGACGATCGTTATTCTGTAAGACAGATAGCACAGATGACCAATTTAAGTTTAGAATCAGTTCATGTAATTCTCAAGAAAATTCTTAAAGTTACGAAGCAGAACAATAGGGTATGGGCAAGGAAAAATGCCGAAAGATCCAGTATTGCCAAAAGAACAATGCACGCTAGAAAAGTATTGTACGCCATGTTTTTCAGAAATAATGGTCCAATGATACAAGTTGCTGTTTCAAATGGAAAATGGGTCTCATGCATGTTCTATAAAAATGTTGTTCTCAAAAAGATAAGAAAAAAATGACAAAACGGCGTCCAATCATAGGTCTTAGGTATATCCATCTGCTGCATGACAACGCACCTGCTCTCAAGGCCTTGGAAAGCGTAACAGGTTAATGTGTAGTCTCATCCTCCTTATTCGTCGGCCCCGGCCCCTTGCGATTATTTTCTCTTCCCAAAGTTAAAGAAGCACCTCTTTGGGAAGGGATATTTATCCAGAACAGCCCAGGTGTCCGTGATTCATTAGTGTCTGATGGTTATTCTTACAATGAGTAAGACACTTGCTTCCAAAACTGGGTACAACATACTGAAGCGATGTAATAAGGTGAGAGGGTATTATTTCGAAGGTAACTAGGCCAACTATATTTTACGGAATTTGCAAATCTCTGAGAAAGTTGACAGGTTGCATTATTTTTCGAACACCCCTCGTATGTACCAATGTTGTGAACTTGGATGAAACGTTTTCTCTTACTAAACATTTTATACATATATTTGGAAAATTTCGTTAAAGTTCTCCGGCCATGTTTTGTTTCATAAACATGTTTATGTCTATTTAAATCGAAATCAATACACAACAATAGATATTTACAAGTCACACATTGCCATATCTGTGAAAAGCGAGAAAAAGATTGTATTTGATGACGTAGAAAATCTTTAAGAGTTAAATTAATCCACAGGTAAATATATTTATCAATTATCTGGCAACAGTTGTGCAGATATACAATTCAGATTTACCTCATTTCCCCGTGCAGTCACGCAGTGGTAAAAGTAGTATCTACGCCATGCAAATAATACTTATTTTTAGATACAACTTACACTGCATGAAATAAGGGATTTAATCAAAACTGAAATTTGCTGAAATGTCATTAAATTCCATGTGTGGGATTTATTTGGAATTTAACTACACTTAAAGGTAGAATAAAAGTTTGCAACTTGTATTTGAAATTTAAGTACATTTAATCGCAATTAAAGATAACAATAAATCATGAGGCACATTTAATGATAGCTTAAATCTAGTGGTGGTATTTCATATTGAATTTGGTGGAATTTAATTGCAATTAAATGTAGCGATATTTCATATACAAAACAAAATCCTATAAGATATCAAACTTACAATTTAATGATATTTATTAATTCAAATTAAATATAATGACAAATCACAACGCACATATAATGATACTTAATCATGTTAATAGTGTGGTATGAATAGAAATAATTGTGGACCTCTGGACGAAAGCATGAAACATTGCATGTTTGAACATTAAGGTATTACCTTTAAATAAAAACCAGGAGACACGCCAGGGGTCCAATGTCTCATGCTGAAATGAGGCCCTAAAAGGGGTACACCCCAATTGGTAATATAAAACTATTATTAACCTTAATACTATGTTTGTTTGTGTCGTAACAAAGTTTCGAAAGGTGAGTATAAAACAAATATAAAAAACGTAACAATATAATGTTGAAAGTCTTTTTACTTATTTATCGTCTTTGTTAAGCATAATAATTAGGAGGCACACAAGAGGGGTATTTTTTTATTAAGCAGCGTTCGAATATGAGCTATTGGGATTACCATTCGACTGCCTGCCTTCATTAATATTTGCTTTCCTGGGAGAGGTCGGACTGTCTGAGTCATTATAATGTGTTCGTGCGTGTGTTTGCTTGTTTTTGTGCACGTTGGCGGGCATTTGTTGATTTACATATATGGTTTATATTACTACCATATCATTCCTTACATTATTTGTAAATAGTTTTATCTATATGTATTGACATTAATTACTACTTCATTTCTTCATCTTTCATCAGTTTTTGCGCGCAATTGACTTATTTATGTGTCGAACACTGTGTTCGTGTTCGAGAGATATTGTTTAGAAGTGATAGCCAGGTAATAAACTATCTGAACTGGTCAAAAATGGCCACACACATTGCGCGGGGGAATAAGGAGGGGGTGGAGTTCAGGGTTTGTATAGTGAGAGTTCATATGTTTTCCATAGTCTTACATCATAAACACTTGATGATTCTACTATGAAAACACAAACTATAGAGAGCTAATACTTAGCATGTAGCATTAGCTGATGATCCTCTATCGAGTTTATTCAAATGGTGACCCTGAGGTCAGGTTTTCTCCATTCGCGCTGTGACCTCAGAGCTCACATTGTTACAAGATTAAGATAAGATTATTGTATTCTCGAAATAAGCCATATATTTGAATCAATGTTCTTCGATTTGTTTTCGTTTTTCACATATTTTAACGGAAAAGACATAGCTACTTGAGGGGGTCATACTCACTCCGTACTTTAGACCCTCCACCCCTTTTCATATTTATGTGGGGATGGATGGGGGATGGAGACGTCTTTTTGTCTGTTATTGAACAAGGACATACTCTTTGACATTTGTAGTGGTGGGGTGAAGGGTTACACACTCCATAATCTTCAACTCATATCAATGGTGGTCTGTTCCCCACCCACCTCCCCCGTCTTACGCCAAGCTTTGTGTTAGTATTGTCATTATTGTCTACATTATACATCATGTATAGTATCATGTATATTATTAACTGGGAGCTCGACATGTAAAGTTAGAAAGTGTCGATTCTTATGGATGGCGGCAGTTTACCATGCTGGTTTTACTCAGGAAAAATGGGATGGTCTGCCTCTACCACACACAAATCAAACGTCATGCTAAAATATGCTGTGACGTAAAACATCATTCAAACAAACAAACAGTGAAATTATTAACCGATTGTCATTACTAAATGCCAACTTTAGGGTACGGTTCCTGTCCGGTATGTCGTCATGTTTTAACTGGTAGGCAAGATATAACCTAGATGAAGTAATGTGCGAAAACGTAAATAACCTTGTACGTATTTCTAATCGTATGTTGACTCCTGCATGTTTGTAGTCGTGTAGAGGTTATTGGCAGTGAATATAAAGATATGCAAACTAGCTGAAAACTAAAGCAAACATATTTCTCGTCAAGAAGAGTTACATTACTTCTAGCATATATTAATATATAAATGAACGTCTAGGACAACGAATCCATTAATTAATTCAGATCACGCAACTAAATGTAATGACTAATGATTACAGATAAAATCTAGAACTTGAAAAGGGACTATTAATGGCATCATACACATACTGTAAAATATTGTAAAGTATGAACTATAAATGCTTATTATAAACACAATACATTATTTGTGAATGAAGTATATATACTTTACTAACATTACTAAGGTCATGAAATTTCAATGTTGCTTATTATTGTTCGAAATTAGTATTTATATCATTAATAATTACAAAGAATAATGTGTACAACATATATTGAGTATTTCTTTCCATTATCCAATTGATATCCTACTTAGTACAGTAATGCTAATTCACAGAATAATATGAAAATAATTTGCACATACAGTTAGGTATAATTAAGACTGCAAACCAAAGATTTTAAGTCTTCACTAACATTGATTAAAACTTATGAAATAAGAAATGTGGTTTAATAATTACAGGAATAACAGAGAAAAGGTATATTTTGTCGATAAATATGCAGGCTATACAACATGGTTAATTAATTACTAATTGAAGCCTTTGTTGAAGAGTGCTTTGACTAATAAGCAATACGGTGAAAGAAATGTTCACACCTTCGTTAAGACTCTAGGAGAGGCAGTAATAAACACAGTAGATGGTACATCCAGGGGCTATTTGAAGCTAATTACATAAACTTCTTGTCTCAGTCTTATATAAAATAGTTATAATTAAGCAAGTATTTGTGCGCTACGGAATAAACTAGAAAGAGGATCCTCAAAAGATTGCCTTTGAAATCTACTACATAGTTTAATATCTATATATCGAGTTATACATGATTTAAATGGAGCAAACATGAATATGTGCAGTATTATATAAGTGTATAATTGAAAAAAAAACAGTGCAGCGTCTATGCTTAGATGAATCTGACTTTGTGCGTGACCTGAGCTACAGCATTATATATATAAATTTAATATAAAATTGAGTTTAAGTGAAATTTAGGCGCACAGTCCAGGGTTTCTGACACCGCATTTCACCTCAACAAAAAAACAATTAAATGTCTTACAGACTTGGAGTTTAAGTGAAATTTAAGTGTTTCCTACATCACATTTATCCGCATTAAATTTTCATTAAATTTCATGTAAAAGTTTAAGTCAAATTTAAGTGGACACCAGTCTTTCCTATATCACATTCAACCTCAACAAAATGTCATTAAATTTCATGTACAAGTGGAATTTAATTGAAATTTAAGCAGACTCCAGTGTTTCCTACACTACATTTATATGTAATAAAATTTCATTAAATTGCATGTAAAAGTGGAGTTTAAGTGAAATTTTAGCGGAGAACGGTGTTTCCTACATAACATTTAACCGCAATAAAATTTCATTATATTTCATGTAAAAGTGGAGTTTAAGTCAAATTTTAGCAGACGACATTGTTTCCTACACCACATTTAACCGCAATAAAATTTTATTAAATTTCATGTCAGTGAGATATAGGGTCCTATAGAAACCACAGCGTCCGAACGCAATGGCATCGTAGGTCCGCACTGTACTGCAAACAAGGACTTGATAATACAATGAAAAGACAAAAACAACAGAAAAGGTGGTGAAGTCAGGGTTACCGACTTGGAACGGTCAGTAGGCAATAAGGCCTACTGGTTAGCTTGAATCGATTTTATGTGCGCACAATCATCGCTATTATCCTGTCTTCAGCGCCCAAATAGACAAGACATTGTAAACAAAACAACATATCATCAAAAGGAATTCTCCAGCAATAAAGTCCACATCCAGAGAAACTAACTAAAGAAACACATACAAAATAATAAACATCTCAGGATGTATCCAGAATCGTACTGAACAACCATAGTAGTTGCAGCTAAAGAGAAAACCAATCTAGGGTACGACCAGAAAACGCGAGGGACGAAAGCTCATGCACCTACCCCCCTTAGTTGGGGTTTCAGTAGGTACAATCATAGAGTCCGACGAGGTAGACCAGTCATCGCACAAGTGAAAAGTAAAGCGTAATGACTGACTGTAGAGGGGCCAATCACTAAAGATGCAGTGCTCTGTAAAACCAAAGGGTTATAACCTTTTCTGACGAACTTCCTGATTAAATTTGTAAAGCGGTCAGGAAACCCTCATACCCCTTTAACTTTCGAAGTTTATAGACCACATCTCCATAAAATGAGGGTTGTGATATGCCTAGTCGCAGAAGTGTTTTAAGGTTGGTGTTGTACTTTTCCAGCAGGCCCTCGTTGCGGCGGTATAATTTAGAGACAGATCTACGTAGTTTGTGATAACGAAAACCCTGCTGAAGAAGTTTACTTGTAATAACTTGATTTGGATCATTGAAGTCTATAACATCATTACACTCTCTAGCAAATCGAATGAACTGGGAGATATACACCCCGTATGAGGTAGCACGAGGTACATCTCCATCCAGGTGTGGATAGTTAACGATGTTAAAATTGAAAGCATCTCTCTTATCATAGATTTTAGTATGAATAGTTATACAATCATTTGAAATCGAGAGATAAAGATCGAGAAATGCTGCTACTGTATCCGAACTGTTGGCTTTATTCAACGTGGGCTCTGGTAGACAAATGTTAATAACCATATGAGCGAAGAACGGATTATCAATATTGAGTATGTCATCAAGATACCGAGAAGTATTATTAAAGGCATCAATAATTTCACCCTAGCAGGTGACAAATTCATCATAAAATCTGTTTCATAGCGGTACAAAAACAAATCTGCAACAAGTGGCGCACAGTTAGTACCCATAACAATACCAACAACCTGGCGGTAAATAATTTTACCGTATCTTATAAAGATGTTATCCAGAAGAAAAGATAAGGCTCTACAAACATCAGTTAAAGTCCACAAATTATATTTATCAATGGGGGCGTTAGTAAAGAAAGCCATGCCATTATTTCCAGCTAGAAAAGTTGTACCTTCTCTAGCAAATGTCTTCTGAATAAGCTGAAGCATTGTTTCTTTGATAAGATTATGTGGTAGTGTAAGGAATACGGTGTAGAAAAGTCGTAGGTGCTTAGAGAAGAGTGGTTTAAGTGTTTAAGCAAACACCAGTGTTTCCTACACCGCATTTATCTGCAATGAAATGCCATTAAATTTCATGTAAAAGTGGAGTTTAAGTGAATCACATTTAACCTCAACAACATTCCATTAAATTTCATGTTAAAGTGAAGTTTATATCAAACTTAATTTATAACAAAATTTAAGTATTTTGTGAAAAATTAGATGCCATTTAAAGATGAATTAAATATGACATTTAAGGGGAAATCAAACTTGCTGATACCTGATTATACTAGGAATTTAAGAATAGTTTAATTGAGATTTAATTCGTGATTAACGCCTTATTTCATGTAGTGTTAGTAGCGGATTTAAATATATGTTTCTCTCCGGGACTATCAAGAAATGTTTATACGAGGGGCATTCAAAAAATGTTGAGACTTGCCTCGTAAAATAAAACATAACATATTTATGGACACATTTTATTTGTTCAAAGTATTCGCCCTCAACAAGAATACACCTTTTTAAACGAGATATCAAGGACCGGAAAGCCGCAGAGTAGTCTCCCCTTCAGACACTGATGTACCGCACTTAAAACGGCGCTTCTCGAGTTATAAAGACGTACAGCAAGCATCTTTTTCAGCTTAGAAAACAGAAAAAAGTCACACAGACTAAGATCCGGCGAGTAGGGTGGGTGTTGAAGCTATATAACTTCGTATGATGTTTAAGAGTTAAATTTGTTAATTGATCAAACTATAAAAAGGGTGGCCATTCAACTTTAACTGATAATGATCCGTTGTGCTCATTAGATTTGGAAAATACCAATGCCTTAAATTTGCCATTTAGGCTTTCGAAATGTGCTGATTGCGTAAGTCCGTATAATGCGAACATTTCAACAACAACATGCATTTCGTCTTTTATGTTTATGTTTTGAAAGTTACATAGAACACACAAAATATGTTCATATGTGCTATTATTGTGTCTACCTGTTACAACAAAATCAAAATGTGCCGTACATCTAAAAGTGGATATAAAAGTCGAACAGGAAAAGCAGCATTCAAGGATCACAGCCAATCACAAACAACCACATAAACAAACAACTACAAATATTAATAAAAGACAAGATATGACATCACACTCATAAATGGGTTAACAATAGTGCTACCGCCTTGGAACGGTCATTGGCAAAAAAGGGCCGCTGAGGGTTTAAACCCGGTTCTAGGGTGCACAAAACATCACTCTTGCTCTATGGTCATCCCAATAAAACGGGACAGTGTAAATAAAAATATCCCCTTCAGGTTATATTCTCTAGCAAACAAGGCAGCATCAATAGGAAATATAAGTAAAACACGTACATATAATATAAAAAATGAAAAGCCCAGAAAGCCACAAAGCAAATACTCAGTGACTTGAGCCAGAGCAACACGAGAACAAACCGTGAAGAGTACGACAAGGCAAGATTTAAGACAAACATCAAACGCTAGCTACCGCCCTATGAGGATTTAGGTAGACACCATCATAGGATCCACAATCTGTCCGGTCATCACAGAGGAAAGTATAGTGGCGAACTTTATACATAGAACCACTAAACGTGAGGGTCATCACACGTTTGATGAAGGTTGTATGCTAGTGATTATACCCAAGGATTCTATGACCACGTTTAGACCGAAATATTTTCAATTTCAGTCGTATTTTAACGTTAAATACCTTTTAAAAAATGAGATATAGGGTCCTATAGAAACCACAGCGTCCGAACGCAATGGCATCGTAGGTCCGCACTGCACTATCCAAGTGTGTATTAACATTTTGAAAATGGATAGCTGTGCTCGAATGGTTTATTTTACCACGCCAATCTAGCAAGGCACAATCTATTAAATAACAACATAGTAAAAGTAGGAAACGGCTCCCAGATTCCCCATCCTGTTTATGGAGGCGGCTTTGAATAACTTTTGATTCTGAGTTGATAAGTCCGCAATCAATATAATACTTTTTAATAAAATTATTTGATGAATAATTACACAATTACATGTGAACCAGTTTTATACTTCAAACTTAATATAATAAATTCCTCGAGGTCAAAATTGGTCGCACCGTAATAAGATGCTACAGCAGATGGATTATGTATAGAGACCCCTTACACAATCTAAAAAAGACAATATTGTCCCTGGGGTAAATAATGCTACCAATATTTCTTAACGACATAAGGGTAACTTTTAAATCTCTTTGTTTCTGAAATCGATTAGTCAGTTCCATTTATATGTTCAAGGCATCGTATAGTCATGTTTTTCAGTGCCATTTATATTTGCATATTAACGTCTTATTTGCTTATATATTCAGTGCCATTTATATTAGCATATTAACGTCTTATTTGCTAATATATCCAGTGCCATTTATATTTGCATAACATTTTACTTTCTTGTTAGTCAGTGCCATTTCTATTTTCAAAACATAATTTGTACCAAGTCACACACTAGTGCCTTCATATTTCACATGTTTGGCGTTTTACAACAATGAACTACCATATACTACACATTGTAGTTGTAATTCACAAGAAAGACAAATCAATTTTGTTTTTACATGTTTGTATATATTTTTTAATATACAATTTTTCATAGTGATAAAATGTCACGAAAAAAAGCAACATCCCACCTAATGAACATCTGTCTTTCGTATTTAACTGCATGTTAACAGTGCCACACGAACTAAGCTAACTTCTACATCATACCATGCATACATATAAGATGTAGCCGAGCCCTCAGAAACCATACTTCTTAACATGTCGTATGTTCTGTTCTGTTTTACATATTTCTAATAATATAGCAAAATCATCCTCCATAGACTGCGTTCCCATCATTGGAAAATACACACTATTACAAACTGTTATCAGTCGAACAGCTTGCTGCAACAATTTCATCTTGCAAACACGATTAATACACACGGCATAAGAAGATCATTGGAAATAATAGCAGGTATTGTACTAACTTTTCATCATTTACAATTTGTAGACATAACTACTACACGTATACAGTTAATAAAGAACATTACGAAAACATAAAGGCTATACGTGTAATATTAACAACTACCATCCTACTGTTTGTCGCATTTAGTACAGCGAAAATGTTTTCTGTTTTTTTACTTCTTAAAAAATGTACGCAGCATTATAGTAGTGTTATACATTAGAAATTATTCAATATAACAGTGTTATTCAAGGAAAAATTACATTATAACCGGGCCTTAATTTATGTATCTGAGGTAACCAGTCAATGAGCATGGAAGCAGAATATAAACAGCTGTTCATGTTTTTTTTCCGTATGTAAGCAGTAATGCAAGTACTTCATTGCTTTGTCAATGACAAGGTATCAATGAGAAATAGGTTGTTAACGTGCATTCCAATAATCCACGTAATCGCCCTACAGTGTAATATCTACACGCATGAATACTGGAAAATATGTCAATAAGCATTATGTACGAAATATCCACTAATGTACGTTATTCTACCTGTAGAACAGAGTTAGTTCGCTTAAACGCAAATAACGCGGTAATTTTGATTTTATCTCAACTCAACTCTGCTATCTGTAAACATCATTGATAAAGGAACCGCTATACAGTTATAACTGCTGGAGATTAATCAGGCATAATATGTTGTTTGTTTTTTCATCACAAATTTCGGATGGAAAATTGTGTTACTGTTATATTATCCGCAAAAGTATAAAAGCGAGTTTAATAAGCCAATTAACGATCGTTTCATTGTTTTGAGTCAACTCAAAATGCCTGCTAACTGCGCGTTTATTATAACGATAGACATGCGTGGATGTCTCAGGAAATCCTTAGTGGTGTCAGGAGTCGTTTATATTACATATCTAAGTCCCTGGTGGTGTGTCCATAACGCGGTTAGGTTAATGAGACATACATTAGAAAAACCTGTACAACGTTACCAGAAAGGAGCGGAGCTATGCGGATTCCCACTTCACAAATTGTGGAAAAGTATATCAATACAAACTAGAAATGTCACTAAATGTAACATGGGTATTAAGGGGGTAAAATGAATCAGTCATATTAAAAACTTGCAGCTACTATTTTCTTTACCGTAGCAGAAAATAATCTTCATTAAAAAGATAGACAACATAACTTTAGTTAAATCTATTTAGAACCATATCAATACAAACTAGAAATGTCACTAAATGTAACATGGGTATTGAGGGGTTACATGAATCAGTCAGTTTCCCATGAGCTTTTAAGAAAACAGTCGCAAATAACACTGTCCTGAGGCAAAGCGCAATTTTGTTTAGGAAGGGGACATGATATGATAAGGTCATGCTTTGTTTTGAAATGTATTCTTTAAATGCAAAATAAACTGAAACAGCTGACGAAGTACTCGGAAGCGTTACAATTTACGCAGAAATACGCGAACAAATAAACTGAATAAAATTAAACTAAAAGTGTATACAATATGCAGAATAAATATTTGTGTACTAATTACGCTGTATCACCTATACGCTGTACCGACGCTAAGCACAATACAGGAAGTGTTTTGCTCGGGGAACATCCCCATTTTGTCTTGTCATGCACTCAGTGGTTTAGTTTATTGTTGCAATGGCTTTTGCCATATCATTGAGTACCTTATCTTTGGCTTTCTAGGCTATCGTTTTTTGTATTTATGTATACACGAGCATCTTTGTGTTTTATTTATATTGCCTATTAATTAATGCTGCCTTGTTGGTTAGAGAATAATTCATGGCGGGGATTTGTTTATTGACACTGTCCGGTTTTATTGGGATGAAGTAGGATAAGTGTGAGGTTTGGTGCACCATAGAACCTGGTTTAACACCCCCACCCCAGCGGCCTCTTTTGCCACTTACAGGTCCAAGGTGGTAGCCCTATTGTCAGCCCATTCTGTAATTGTGACGTATGCCTTATTAACATTGTCATTCGTGTTAGTCGTTTTGCGTTTTTTTAGGTTTACTGTTTTCTGTGAAAGGGCATTTCCTGTTCGACTTTTATACTTATTATTTAGGGAAAACCCTTAAAAGAATCGTCATCTCTGAAACTACAAAAGCCAGAGGTTTAATAATTTGCATTTACTATAAGCTTTTGGTCCTCTACCAAGCTTGTTCGAAAAGTGTCCCTGGGATCACAATTGGCCTGCTCCAGGAGTCACATATTTTACATAGACTTATATAGAGAAAAACTTAAAAACAATTCGTCTCTGAAACTTCAGGAACCAAAGGTTTAATATTTTGCATTTACTGTTAGATTATGGTCCTCTACCAAGTTTGTTCAAATGGTGAACCTGGGGTTATATCTGTCCCCATAATGGTGGTGGGGGTCAAAGTTTTACATGGAGTTACATAGGGAAGATCTAAAAATAACTATCTTCTCAGAAACAGTTTGGTCAATTTTGACCCGCAACTTCACAGGGATGATCGCTAGGTAAATGTTTTTCAAATTAGTTAAAATTAGATCAATGCGACTTCCAAGATGGCCGCCATAGACAAACTAATTCGTTTGCTTCTTGTAAACAGGGAACCTAGTGCCATGTGTTCTAATCCCATTTGTTTCTTTTTGTTTTACTTCCTTTTTTAAATTGTTAGCATGGGGTCATGGGTTTAAATTTCGGTTGTGGGTGTTGCTGTGTTTTGCACTTGTGAAAAACGTATTGAATGGAAATGAAGCCTGTTGATTTAAGAGACATTTTAGCTTGTAGAGCATGCTTGTTTTTATCATTGTTAATGATCGCTGATCCCTGGACTATCAAGTATGCTCATTTGAAGTTCCCGGGGTCAAAGATGGCCGCCCCGGGATCTAAAGTTTGTCTATAGAGATTTTGCATGTTTTTACGGAAGAGCTTAAAACATTTTCGGTCAGCATTTGCGAGGGGACGCGTTTTCCTTCATTGCGAAGATCCTCAGGTGATCGATGCAGGGTAATTTTGGCCCGCTTGTTTTCTCTCTGAAGCTTTTATTCGATTCCAAATTTATAGAGGAAACAGCAAAATACAAGCTGAAATGTAAATGCGATTGTGTTAGACATAGAGTACCAAAACAATCGGATTAAATATTAGTTCAAACGCAAAACCCATTTAAGTGATGGATCCCAACAATCCGTGTCTTATACCATTGAATCTATAAAGAACCACTCAGCTAACACTTACATGGTTCTCTGTATTGGTAATGATTTATCAATACGGAAGAACACGATATAGGGATTTGTTACTCCCCACACACAATTCCAGGCATCTCATTGGTTGAAAACGGTCACATCTTCCTATAGAGGGTCACAATGTTTTATAGAGCGCATTCACCAAAACACTGTGGCAGACAATTACCGATTCAAGGCTTAATCACTTACTACTTCTAACATCTACCGTACGAGGTAAGTAACAAACCCGATATATACGTTTTGCGTTAATATTTTATTTGTAATTATTGAGATAACATGTTAAACTTGGTATCATTTTGCATCACAACAAGTTGAAGGGTCACATACGTTCATTAGTTAAGCGGGGGATTGAGATAACATGTTAAACTGTGTAACAGTATGCATCACAACACGTTGGTGTGTCACATACTTCCCTTAGTTAAGTACTGATTGAGATAACATGTTAAACTTTGTAACATTATGCATCACAACAAGTTGACGTCACATACTTTCAATAATTAAGGGCGGATTGAGAAACATGTTAAACTTTGTATCAGTGTGCATCGCAACAATTTGGCGAGTCACATTCGTTCATTAATAAAGTGCGGATTGAAATAACATGTTAAACTTCGTAACATTATGCATCACAATAAGTTGACGTGTCATATGTTTTCATTAGTTAAGTACGGATTGAGATAACATGTTAAACTTTGTATCATGTTGCATCACAACAAGTTCGTGTGACACATACTTTCATTAGGTACCTATTACATAATTGATTTATGCCGTGATTTTAATGTGCCGATATTAGAATTATAATTTCTAAGAAATAAATGCTTAAGTATCGCAATGGTAAACGTTATTTAATTGTGTAAGCAATAGTTTTATTTTATTTTAGCAAATTGAACTTGCTAAATCCACTTTACAACCGTTTTGTGTTTGTTACTTCCAAGGGATCCGTTTTTCGGTATTTATTGACATTTACACTAGCTTCAGTGCTGCGTGGTAGCTGTAAAAATCGACTTACTATAAATCAGTTTATTACGTACTGGTTTTTTTGGATCATCAAGCTCAGTATTTGTGGAATTAAATTAGAATACCCATTAGGCCGGTGCTAGGGGCTTGAGAGGTGTTGCACGTTATGTTACCTCTCATCAACAGATTCGAGTCTGCTACTTTACACTTTTATTTTTGTTTTTTGTTTTCAGTACTTGTCTGTCTGTGTGTCTGTCTGTGTGTCTGTATGTGTGTCTGTCTGTGTGTCTGTGTGTCTGTCTGTGTGTCTGTCTGTCCGCATGTATGCATGTATGTATGGGTTTAACGTTGCTTTTTATCAAAGTTTATGCCATCAATAAAAGAAACATTCAGACATATAACAACTTTCTGTGACTGCGTGCACATAGATAAGGCATTTGTGTAGGTAAATATTAATCAAAAGTAATCTCAACATGCGCAATAAATGAGGGCGATATCGAAAAAGTCCACGTATTATTTGAACAGTCATTGTATGTATGGGGTTAACGTTGCTATCTATCAAAGTGTATGCAATCAATCAATGATCTCTTTAAACATTCAGACATATAACAAAGTTACTTTGACTCTGTGCACATAGGTAATGTATTTGTGTAGGTAAACATTAATCAAAAGCACACATTTCCGATATTGAGATTTAACATTGGAATATAGGCATACAACAAGTGTGAAAGTGTTTATGTTGTAATGTTCATTAGCACACTATGAACATTTAGACACACAGTAAGAAATGTTTAAATATTTGCATTACAAATAACGTATAAAATTATGTTTCTTGCAGATATCAGGACAATGCGATTAGTAGTCCAGAGGACACTGATTATATATGTGTGTCATTGTATCAATTTTAAAGATTAAAAGGCCACTATTCTAACATATATATAGAAAATACAAATGTAAATGTTGACATGTGTACTTTTCAGATCAGGTACAACTATACTAAAATTGTTGTTATCATTTCATTTATTTGCAGCGAACTGTTCGGACTCGGATTAGATATGGCGATTCAACCAAGGTAGACATTTTCTCTCTTTTTCAAGTTTTAATTATATATATTTACTTATATAGAACCCAATGTCAGTAACCATGCAGAGAATAAAATGGTTGTATTTTGCTGTTTCTACTGAGGATGATGTTGTTGCCACATATATCACTCGGTGCACTGCTTTCAAGGCTGGGGTAGACAAAAACAGCACAAACTGCCAACCATGTACTGGATTCCTAAATTACATAAAATGCATATACGGCCCGCTTTATTTAGAATTCTAGTGTATAAACCACCACAAACATCTCTTGCATTTTAACTACTTGTCTTATTGCCGTTAAAGCTCACGTTAAACAACATTTTTGGCCTGTAATAATATTAAAGCGTTTTTTACTAACGGCAGTTTAGACAATTACACTATGTGGACTTGCCACGAAATTCGTGAAGCACTCATCTTCCTATTAGATAATATTTTCGTCAGATATGGAACGACCGTTTATAGACAAATGGGTACGAACTGTGCACCACTTGTCGCAGATTTGTTTTTATATTGCTATGAAAGAGATTTCATGTTGAGTCTTTCACCAGATACCTAGGAAGATGTTATTGAGCCCTTTAATGACACCTCTCGGTATCTGGATGACATATTAAACATTGACAACCCTTTATTTTCTACTATAGTTAATGATATATTCCCTAAAGAACCTAAACTTAAAAAGCTAATATTTACGATACTAACGTTTCTTTTCTCGATGTACATCTCTCCACTGAAAATGGTAAAATAATAAGCAAAATATATGACAAGAGAGATGATTATAATTTTGATATTGTTAATTATCCTTATTTAGATTGGCATGTTCCCCGAGCAACTTTTTATGTGGTCTATATGTCCCAACTTATTCGTTTTTCCAGAGCTTGTACTCGAATTGAGGACTTTCATATTCGTAAACTTTGTATAACTAAAAAGCTACTCCATCAGGGTTACCGTTACCATAAACTTCATAAAACCTTTTCAACATTTATTATCGTAACCCTGATCTTCTATTCAAATATAAAAGTAGTTTAAGAACTCTTCTGCGACAAGGACTATCAAAACCTGACTTCTACGGTGAAGTGATTTACAAACTTCCTAAGATTTTGGTCATGATCACTTTCATACTACCTTTGTTAAACTTGTTAAAAGGTTTATCAAATGAGGTTATGACCCTATCATTTTGTAACGCACTGATGCTTGGTGGTGGACCCATTTACAGTTCGCCACTATGCTTCCCTCTTTCATTGTGCGATGACAGGACAGACTGTGGACCCTATGATGACTCTACCTAAAGCCCAAAAGGACAGTGACGTTTGATGTTGATCTGCAGTATTGTCTTGTCGTGCCCTCAATGTTTTATTCTCTTGTTGCTATGGCTTCTGCCAAGTTATTGAGTATCTTCTTTGTGGTTTTCTATGCTATTGTTTTTTGTATTTATATAAACACGAGCATCTTTGTGTTTTACTTATAATGCCTATTAATGCTGCCTTGTTGGTTAGAGTATAGTTCATAGCGGGGATTTCTTTATTTACACTGTCCCGTTTTAATGGGTTGACAGTATGATAAGTGTGAGGTTGTTTGCACCCTAGAACCTGGTTTAAACCCACAGCGGCCCTTTTTGCCACTGTCCGTTCCAAGGCGATAGCCCTATTGTCAACCCTGTTATGTTTGTGATGTCTTATTTGGCCTTTTATTCATCTTTAAATCTGTTCTTTGGTTCTTTGTTTCTGTGTGTGTTTGTGGTTGACTGTCGTCCTTGAATGCAGCTTTTCCTGTTCGATTTTTATATATATATTTACATATTAACAACATGTATCATATAATGCAAACGATCAACATTTATATCTATTGGTCAAATTAAGACCTTTTGTTTTCTTGCTGAACTATGGCAACTTTTTAGAACAAATGCAAGTGAAGGCGCTCATTAGGATATATTTTTTAAAGACTCAATAAATGTTGATATTACTTTATTTCAATGAAGGACACCCATACCTCTTTCTATATGTTGAGTTACTAGAACTCTAACGGCTGTTGTTCCAAGTGGGATTGTCAACCACTTCTGAAATTGCATAGATCCTTTACTTTTAGCATCGTTTCGAGTTGCATATGTAGAAAATGTTTACTATTATGATGTTTGCAATGCTTCTGATCTCTGTCATAGTAATTTGATAAATGGAAGTAATTGCAACTACAGTACTAAACACGTCATATAGCAAAATGAGTCGGTGGGGTTCGGAGAAGAGACAGTGTTATATATCTTCATAATCTCATTTTGAAATCACGGTACGTAATGCATTTTATAGCATTTCAGTGGTATCATGGATTTATGCCAGCTCGGTCGGAAGAGCAGTGATTAGAAACTGTAGTCAGAATGTCGCGGATTAGAGCTCATGTCCGGATGCAAATTGTTCTACGCAGTTGAAAATAAATTATGTGAAGTTGTTTCATTTTTAAATGCAGTGATACAAAGCTCTGCATGTTCGGCTAATTTTAAATTATGTTTTGTTTCAGTAGACTTTTGCAACGTACTGCATGCTTGGTGGTGGACTCTTTTACAGTTCACCACTATGCTTTCCTCCTTAATTGTACGATGACCGGACAGGCTTTGGACTCTATAATGACGCCTACCTAAAGCCCATTGGGACGGTGGCGTTCGACGTTTAATCTTTCTTGTCGTGCCTTTAATGGTTTATTCTCTTGTTGCTCTGGCTTCTGCGAAGTCATTGAGTACCTTCATTGTGGCTTTCTAGGCTATTGATTTTTTGTATTATATTTACAAGAGCATATTTTTGTTTTGCTTATATTGCCTATTGAAGCTGCCTTGTTGGTTACAGATTAGATCATGGCGGGGAATTCTTTATTTACACTGTCCTGTTTTAATGGGATGACAAAAGGGTAAGTGTAAGGTTTGGTGCACCCTAGAACCGGTTTAAACCCCCAGTGGTGGCCTACTTTGCCACTGACCGTTCCAAGGCGGTAGCCCTATTGTCAACCCTTTTCTGTTTGTGATGTCGTTTGCTTTTATTATTACTTTTGCCTTTTTGTTTGTCTGTTTGCATGTTTGTTTCTGTGTGTTTCTACTTTCCCTGTGCGATCTTTTTTATATTTCTTTATATACAGTACACATTTTATTATGTTTCATAACACACACAAATTATGGCAAATGTAAGCATGTTTTAACTCGTTAATATAATGCATAATATAAAGTATATAATATTAGAAATGACGTTGGCGACAGCTGGCGTCCAGATGCAGTGTTGCTTAGCAAATGTATCAACTGTAAATTATTATGCAATTGATAGTGCATTATTTTATTTGTTTTTGTCAGTTAAGGATCCATATTATTTATGATCTGTCCAAATTTAGTCTTAAATATCTTCAATCCATCATTCAGTAGTTCATTAATTATTATGCCATATATTGTAGATGAGACAGACAAAGATAATGGCCAACAAACGAACGTTATTATGTTAAAAGGGACACAGGCACTCTTGAATTTTACTAAAAAATGTCTACATATTAACTTGCATTTGTCACATCATTGTTAATCATTTTTTGAGTATTGCAAAGCAAATTGTTCTTTTACATATTACTGTTGATAATACCGCACAAATGGTACATTTAAATGTTAAAATAACGATTTAATAAAATGAAAACAAATTTAATTATATTTTATTTAAATGTAGCAAGCATGTTTCAAAATAAAACTGGATTAATAGGTCAATATGCTCATGTTGATGGTAGAATAATACTTACTTTAAAATATTAGTTACAAATACTTACACATCCTCTTCTGGTAGTAGGAAACTATCTGCCTTTTTGCACCAGCTCTATGTCTCCTTTATATCCGATAACGTTTAGTTGTACTTTGTAATCATATTTTATTGGTCAATCCATAACCTATCCAATTTTGTTCCATAACTGTTCTCCAGTTTTCGAGTCGTTTCTGTTGGTGAATAAAGTTGATACTTTAGGGTCATATTTTCATGTTACAATTGTATAGGTTTCTATCAAGTAATCACATATTCTCATATACTCCTGTTACCGCGTGTCTCTTAAAGCAGTTAATATATTTAAGATACAGTAAATAAACACACAATCATGTCTCTATTTAATTATGTGTGGTATTCGAAAAGCTTCGAAAACTCTAAACTCTTAGAAGTATGTAGTCTGAAATGTAATATCTGAACTCTGAACTCTTAGAAGTATGAATTCTGAAATGTGATCTATGAATTTTAGACATCACACCTACACGATATAGTTCAGAGTAGACTTTCGTTATAAATCTTTTTAAAAATACAACCCGTTTGTTTCAGAAATCGAGATATTTGTCATCTATCAATTTATTTGGAGATTAACACGATATTATATGAAAAAGTATCTTGTTAAAATAAGAAACGAATGTACATTTAGTCATTTGAATAGGAATTTGTAAATTATGCCGTTCAGGCGTGTAGACAATTGATTTCCATTTAAGGAACACCTTATGGTTTTGTAGCAGTTATACATGTTCATTCGTTTGGATGAATTATGGAAATCACAACGCGAAATACCAAACTTATTGATGAATGAAAGAATCATGTAATACGACTACAAACGTGTTACAAGAGAAGTAGTTAAAAGGGTTGTAATTATTGTTAATGTGTTAGTACATGTATTTATCATATCCTCAGTGTATACGTAAGCATATTTCTCTCTCTCTCTCTCTCTCCGTCTGTCTGTCTGTCTGTCTGTCTGTCCCTCTTTCTCTCTCTCTCTCTCTCTCTCTCTCTCTCTCATTATCATATTCTCTAAACCGCTTTCACTACCCTACTTGTTTCCGACATTAATACAGATTCTAACAATCCAAAGGACTGTGCTTTTAAAGATTAAACATATATCGATGCTCCGGCTGGTAATCTTGAGTCTTTCACCAGATATCCAGGCAGATGTCATTGAAGCCTTTAATGACACCTATCTGGATGACATATTGAACATTGACAACCCTTTCTTTCCAACTATGGTTAATACTATTCATCCTAAAGAACTTCAGCTTAACAACCCTTACCGAATCTACCTACACCAACATATATGCGACTTATATGCGGCTTATATGCGACATATATGTCACTTATACTTCACTTACAAGTCTCATCAAATCCTGAATTAGTGAGTTATATGTATATGTCAAGTGTAAGTCAAGCTGCTTTTGACATATAACTCGCATATATGTCACTTATATGCGGATCTGACATAGGTAAAATAGTTGTACAGGAGTGCTGTATACAACATTTACCGCATATAAGTGAGAACTTAGGCATTTTCTAATCACTTTCTTAGTTGCCGATGTCTGTAATTTGCTAAGTCCAAAATAAAGTGAAATATTTACGAATTCTGTAATTTTAATTTTTGCACAGTTTGATATGACAATGTCGGTATCATTATTACCAGATTTCGGAGACATTCAACATGCATTTAAAACGGGTTTTAAGATAAAAAAATTTTTTTTAATACAAACTTTTATTTTTATCATTTATTTACCATTGCATGGTACAGCAGTGCATACAGAATATTTTGGTAAAGATGACAACAGATGCACTTATTTCCTCTTAATCACATCATGACAGTCTGTTTGTCAAACTTAAACGGTATAATCCCAATACACCAATGTTTACACACATTAAAGGGATACACGACAATCTGAAAGTATTTATCAGTCATTGAACTTTACATTTCAAATTATTAATCTAGTAGTTTCTTAACTTTTAACTAGTTTGCATTTATTTAAAAACAATGTACCGTATTCGCCCATTTAAGCGCCCCGCCCAGTGGGCACACAACGTTGATTCAACGTTGAGCTATTGTTGGATTCTGGTCACGACGTCGATCAACGTTACTTCAACGTTGAATCAACGTTGCCCTATTCAACCTTCAACCATCAACTTGTATGGATATGAGTACTGACGTTGTATCAACGTTGATTCAACGTTACCGTTCTCAACGTTGGAACATCGTTAGAATTGTAACGTTGTATAGACGTTGATAAAAGGTTGACCTTTCAACATTGTGGATATATATATATATGTATATATATATATATATATATATATGATATATCAATCATATAATTGTTTAACGAGGTGTAGGTAAATAAAAGATGTGATAGATAACGCCATTAATCATTGCAGAATTATATACTGTACTCCTTAAATGTCCTCTTTAATTAATTACATATATATTGACGAATTGCATCCGCGGAATTCGTTTTGCAAGTATTCGTTTTGCAAGTAACGTACCTTAGGCCTAATTGCAACAATAAAATGTCGTATATTGCAAAGGCAGCGTAACCCGTAAAACGTTTATCCTAATGATTCGAAGTCGGAAGTTTATAACAGATGTTACCTCCAGTATATGTGTTGAGGGTAATACTGGAAAACTGCGTACTTATGCTACATGTTGTTTAGGATCCTAAGGTTAGATCTTGTCTTATTAAAATAAGATTAAGCGCACATAAACTTCAAAATAGAACTTGGTCGGTACAAGAATATTCCATTAACAGACAGACTCTGTAAACTTTGTGATACTAATCAAATTGAAAGCGAAATTCATTTTATGTTGGAATGTCCAAAATATGCTTCAGTAAGAAATGAATTTACAACAGAGATCTCTAATACATGTAAACATTTCAATGCTTTATGATACAAAAATCAGTTTGCTTTCTTGTTATGTAATGAAGACAAATTTGTTATCAATAGAACAGCATGATATTTAATCATTTGAACTGTAATATAAGTAACAAAACAGGTCTGTCATGTTAGTGTTAAAAATCATGGATTTTTCATAAATATAATGTGCACTAAACAGCTGTAAGAACTTGTTGAAGTTCTTGAATTGATAAACTGTTATTGTTGTTTTATGCCTTATATAATTAGATGTTTACTTATGTTTAATTGTGTTGTATAATCAGAATTAGGCTTTTGTTATTTTATAACCTCATGCATATATGTCAAAATTATTATGTGATTACTATGCCAGTGATGGCCCATAATTGAAAATAAAAGGTATCCTATTCTATCCTATTCCTCCCCTGGATATCCGCTAGGAGGCCACTAACGGAAATGCTGAGCCAGCCAATCAAATGCAGGGATATAAAATTTCACGCGGAAAACTGAGATTGTGTCTTGTTTACAAAGAAATGTGTGTATAAAATCGTTTTAGTACAGTTATTTCGATATTCCATAAGCGTCGGTGATCAAGTTCGAAGTGGTAAGTCAGTATTACTTTGTTTGATGGGAAAAGTATGTGTAAAATATTTGTGAACAATAACGAATCCCGATCGATTTCGTACTCGTTGGAATGGGCCCATCTTTTTTGACGTTTTTTTATTCTTTTTTCAAAAGATATTCTCCAACGACCAGTCTCTTGACGGTAATGTTCTTTTTAGATACTGTACACAATCAATTTCTGATTATCAATGCAGCCTCGTTTCGGAGGAAGGGTTTTATGCTCCGCCACTCCCCCCCCCCCCCCACCACCCCACCACACCACAAACCATAATCCGAGCATTCTCTGACCTTGCCTGCTCGTTTTACGATTTTGATATCTGCTTTAAAAGCCACACACAAAAAGATAAAAAAAAAAGAAGGCTTTTAGGGTCAAAGAATGCTTGAATTAAGAATTACGGTGAGATCTTGCATGCAATGTGTGTGGCTCTCCCTGAAGGCTTTACATCCCGTCCAAAAGATAGCATACTTTCGCTGATGGGGTCATTGCCGTACTGGGTACTACAGAAAAGCAACCGGGTTACATTTATGTTTACAGAAATGTACCCGAAAATTATCGAAATCCAGAAAGGCCACCAAATATACATAAATGACAAAATCTCGCGAGAGTACAATGCGAAACTTTCATTAACGATTCACTTTCTTAAAAGTTTAGCTTACATATTTAATGTATTTACGTATTTAATGGCGCCAATTTATATTTTGAAAAACAATATTTTTGATATCCCTTTTTGATGATTCGATTATCAGAATTCCCAATGCAAATTTGCGTGTGTGTGTGTGTTTTTCCGGTGGGGGCTTCGGAAATAAAAGTACATGGATTCTTTCATTAAACTTTTCTTGAATGACGAGCTGTGTATTTGTTTACATTTTGCGCGGGGTTTGATGATTTACAACTTCCAGTTTTATGACAATTCATAATTTTGACAAAGCATCATCAAAATAAACTAACCAATCAGTGAGCAGAAATTTGAGACACCTCTAAATTCTGGTAGGTGATAAACTCGGTCTTTATCCTTGATTTTCAACCAAGTTTACTGTTAAAATTTAGGTATTTACAGTGTGATTATTTTGAAACACTGCAAATCTCATACACATTTATGCAAATTGATTCAAAATATGTATCTTTCAATATTGAATCTTGAAAATTATCATCTTTTTACTCTGCCAAAGATTTTTATTTTACTATAGAACCAAAATTAGGAGTACGTTCTAGATTAAATTACTAACTATGGCAGCCTAAATATGTTTTTAAGAACAATAGTGCAATAGTTAATGATAAACAATATTGTTTAAGTAGTTGTTTATCAAGTTCTAAATTGTTTCAATTCCGCCAATGAGATCTTGTTTGTCAGGGTACGTTTCTGTATATTTGGGGATAGTTCTGGATTCAAAGATTTTAAGGTACGTTTCTGTATACATATATGTACCCCGGGTACCTTTCTGTAGTACACAATACGACAATGACCCCATCAGCCATACTTTTGCAGTACCTAGTCCTGAGTCAGGTGACGGCAAACAAACAATCGTTAATTCTGGCCCCAGCTATTTTTATATCCATCTTGATATGAGCTTGAACAAGCGCTTCTAGTAGCTATAGCGCTTAAATTGTATAACTTCCATTTAAACATTTGTGTACATAACGCGCAAGATTGAAAGGGTTGGTTATCAATCTGTCTTGCAGCAACATTGTTTAAGCAGCCATTACCCAACTGGAAGCTAAAGTATGAAAACATGTGAAAAGAGTAAAATACTAAGAATCAAATGATTGTTCTCTTAAAGGTCCTTATTCTCTTTCAGGACGATGTCAAATGGATTGATGGCGAAAATCAATATGAATGGAAATTTCCCTTCAAGAACACATGTCTCTGCAAAATTATAATTGGTAATGTATTAATTAAAGGTATTAAATCTAGCTCTGTAGAGGGCAACATGTACAGTACGGCTCACGCGAAGCACACACTTTACTCGATTCGCCGAGTTTGGCCCTATTGAGTGCCAAGCGAATCTATGCCAAGTCAATGTTTGGATTTGGCGAATCCACTTGGCGAAAGGACACGAAGTCACTCCGTGTAGAATCCAAGTAACCATAAGTTCACACCTTTGGCGATTTATTTTTTGGGAACAGATCTTAATTTTCCGACAACTTCAACTTGTCCGACATCGCGCTTGAAAAAAGCAATTGGCAGAAAAATACAAACGCCGTGCAAAGTTGACATGACTGATAAATATAATGAATACATTCAGTAATTCATTTTGAAGTCTACATTAATGAGTCGCTGGGACTCACATATGTTGAAAGTCGGTAGCGCGGCGGATTTGTAATTGGAGGCCACGTGTCCAATCCTCCGACGTGCCACTGAGTTCCGTCAGTGTGTTCTTGGGCAAGACCCTTAGCCTCGTCCGTCGGATGGGGACGTAAACCGGGCGGTCACGTGTATCGGGTCTATCCTCCGAGCACGTTAAAAAACATAGGAATCTATTCGATAATAAGAGTAGGGCAGGTTCCCGGATTCCTATGTATCCTTCCCCTCTCTCTGGGGCGGCTCTAAATAACCTTTACTGTGTTGATGAGCCGTTAAACAACATTCAATTCAGTAATACATCAGCAAAATATGTGCATACAGTTTCAAAACTGTATCATTTTCGTGTTATTCCTTATTATATATTGCTACCATTCTTTGTTTTAAAAAGTATTTCTTTTAGAATATGTGCTTATATGGCGCAGTTGTCTCGGTTCTGTAACGGGTAATCACCATCATAAAAATCTCTGTATTTTTTTTTTATTTTATGGTTGCAAACAGTCTGCACAAACTTTAAACAGTTCAATTAGTCCTGAGTAGTTTGACATGCCAATCAAGTGTCAATTTAACTTTAAACATTTTAATTGTGGGTAATTTTTTATAACTTTCTTCGGTGGCATTTTGTGTTCATCATCCGGGATTTCCTAGTCTATTCTATTCTGTTATCTCAACAGAGAAGCGCAAAGGACCATGACACAGTCTAGGGATTTCCATACTAGCGAACACCAACAGTTAGTAGAACGTTGTTACTGATTGGATGACAAATAGTTTTTACCCAATCAGAATACGCGTACTACATTGTGATTGCGTTCTGCTTTAACCGGTGTCGTGTTATATTTGTTCTCTTGTTATCACATAGAGTTATAAAGTAAAAACTTGTAACGACTACTCCTGAAACTATGTTACATATTTTTATGAAACTTCACAGGAATGCTGATCTAGCTATCAAAACCTATCGGTTATTTACCACTTGTACAATTTTCGAGCAATGCGTCCATCGGACGCACATGTTTAAGAATGATGCGTCCTCAGAAAAAAATGTGCGTCTAGGACGCGGGACGCAGAGCAAAATGAATCGCTGACATTTTGGAAAAAATATGGATTTCAAACTTTTAATGCATTTAATCAAACGTTTTTCCGTTTCTGTTGTCAAAAAATCAGTTCTCCTGAGACCGACATAAATAATTTGGATACCCATAATCCCCGGCACTAACAACAGGTTTATGACCCGGAATTCTTTACAATTTGTTTGCTTATTTTTACTAAAAAACTCATCGATATAACAATAATCAACAGCAGAATCGTAAATCGTTTTACAAACACCGATTAAATAATAATTGTAATTTCCAGTATAGTAATTACTAATTGTATTTTATGTTGTCGCCGCGAAGCTGGTAATAGGAACCGCCATATAATTATCGTGACATTATCCGGGCATTCGAATTTTCAAAAAACAAAAATAAAAATTGTTTTCTGCTTTTTTTAAAGTTATTGAATAATTATGCATTAAAATAACTGCAGTAATAAAGTGTTGCACCTTTCACCTGTGCAGTTTCTTGATTTAGATCTCTCGATTGAAAATGGTGAAATAATTAGCAAAATCTATGACAAGAGAGATGATTTTAATTTTGACATTGTTAATTATCCCCACTTGGATGAGGATTTTCCCCGAGCAACTTCTTATGGCGTGTATGTGTCTCAACTTATTCGTTTTTCAAGAGCTTGTACTCTAGTTGAGGACTTTAATATTCGTAATCTTTGTATAACTAAAAAGCTATTTAATCAGGGTTCCCGTTACCATAAACTTCGTAAAACCTTTGCAAAATTTTATTATCGTAACCCTGATCTTCTTTCCAAATATAGAAGTAATTTAAGGACTCTTCTGCGACAATGCCTATCACAACCTGACTTCTATGGTAATGTGAACTATAAACTTCGTAAGATTCTTGGTCTTGATCACTTTCATACTATCTTTGATAAACTTTTAAAAAGTTTATCAAAAGAGGTTATGACCCTATCATTTTGCAATGTACTGCATGCTTGACCCTTTTACAGTTCGCCACTATGCTTTTCTCTTCAATTGTACGATAACCGGACAGGCTGTGGACCCTATGATGACGCCTACCTAAAGCCCATTGGGACGGTGGCGTTTGATGTTTGTCTATGATCTTTCTTGTCGTGCCCTTAATGGTTTATTCTCTTGTTGTTCTGGCTTCTGCCAAGTCATTGAGTATCTTCCTTGTGGCTTTTTGGGCTATTGTTTTTTTGTATTATATTTACACGAGCATATTTGTGTTTTACTTTTATTGCCTTTTGATGCTGCCTTGTTGGTTAGAGATAAGATGATGGCGGGGATTTCTTTATTTACACTGTCCTAGAACCGGTTTAAATCCCATGTGGCCTACTTTGCCACTGACCGTTCCAAGGCGGTAGCACTATTGTCAACCCATTTGTGTTTGTGATGTCGTTTATTTATTATTACTTTTGCCTTCTTGTTTGTCTGTTTGCGTGTTTGTTTCTGTGTTTTGTGGTTGACTGACCTCCTTCAATGCTACTTTCCATGTCCGATCTTTTTATATTTCTTTAATGTTACAAATAAACACATTCGGAATCAACAGCAAACCTCTTATATCTTTCTCATCCTATTCGCTTTGTCACAACTTGTAGTCACTCTGCGGACTTTAAAGAAACTAACCCAACAAATAATGACAACATTGCGATACAAAACCGTTTATCAAACCTTTATCCAAGTGCTCATGTCACATTAAACGTATAGTTTTTCCACGGGTTCTTAAAATATCTGTGATTGAATATGCGTAACTGGGTTGTTAAAGTAGATATACAAATCGAACAGGAAAAGTAGCATTCAAGGACGAACACAAATGGGTAGGCAATAGGGCTACCGCCTTGGAAGGGTCAGTGGCAAAATGACCGCCTGGGATTTAAACCAGGTTCTAGGGTGCACCAAACCTCTTACCCTATTGTCATCCCAATAAACGGGACAGTGTAAATAAATGTTTTGTATTCCTCTTGCCTTTGCTGTTAGCAAATCATTGAGGAAGTTATTGGTGTCTCAATTTTTTTAAAGTTGATACATACATATTATCCTCTGCGTTTGTTTATATTGCCTATTAATGCTGCAATGTTTGTTAGGGGATGTCCTGGCGGGTACTCTTTTATTTTCCCAGTCCCGTTGTTTCATTTAAATAATAATACGGTAAGATTGAATATTGCATATTTCCTATTTATTATTTGTATACCTTTTTTTTTTGCTCACGCTGCTAGATTTTGCATTTACAGTTATTGTATTTGTTTTCTCCCTGATAAACGATAAAGAAGAGACAAAATACGACCCACTTGCAATAACACACATGACGAGTTTAAAACGAATACGTTTTGTTATTCGATGTTTACTCTGTGTGACACGGTTAAGAAAGGTGATTTTGCTTACAAATATCAACATCGCTACTTTGAAAATTGGTTTTAGACTGTACTGTTATCCGGAAAACGAAGTTAGTCGCACTCATAAACATGTATTGATTTTATTTCTCTTAATTTCACCAACAGAAGCGATGACGCAGTGTCTAAGAGAACCGACACTCTCAGCTGGGACGAATATTTCATGTCCATAGCCTTTCTTTCTGCTGGTAGAAGTAAAGATCCAAACACTCAGGTAAAATATATACATTCATTTTATATTTGTAATTGTGTTTTGTTATAAGACAGCAACATATATTTATTTTTTAGTTTCATGTAAATTAATGGAAAAGATCTTTAAAAGCTGATGAAGAGTATTTTACTTTATCTTACGCATTAAATCATTTGATCCAGACTCCTGTTTTCATTAAGCACAGTCTATAGAAACATGAGGATGTGTTTGCTTGTAAATATTTACATTATATACCTTAGTATTGACCTTTCACCACACTAATCAGACAAAACAAAACAAAATTGTAATAGCAAATAGTTTTTTGACACGAAATGAAATAAAATTAAATGGTATTGGAATCAGTCCGTCACATTTTCTAACACACTGTAGGTAAACTCCACACTACTGATATTGAGATGTTATCCCAGTATAGCACCGTTTCGTATTTCCACCTTTAGCAGACGACGCACTAGCACTTGCTTAATACCGTGGTGCAAACCACAGGGACCCGCTCGATGACCAAACTAAAACGCATATTCTTTAAAAACGGATGTCTGGTAAAAAACTCAGTCATAACTGTTATTCATTCCGATCTTTGGGCTGAGCCCGATAATTACATATAGATATCGGTGGTACATTCTCAAATACCTTTATTACTCTAATTTTGAATTGGTGGTCTATCTACTCTAGCCTTTAAAGGTTTGAGTATTTTTAATCAGCTTAATTGATATGTTGTCTGCTTTTTAATTTAGTATTTTGACTGTTACTTGTGATACGCAGGCTTCATAAACTCTTCTCCCAACTTTAATTCCATTTTGTTTTTATCGGCCATAGTTTTCTCGTTTAGGGCAAAGCGTTTTTATCGAAAGTGGGACCATAAGCTGCTGGCCATGAATTTATGAAAATACCCCATTGAAGGTTCCATGTTCACCCTCATATGCATACCATCTTCGGGATGGCTCAAAATTTAGTACTATTGACACCAAATATTGAGTTCTGATCAACCCGGTTATAGAGGGAGTAAACGGTATCAAGCATATTTCACTACCGTTCGTGAACAGTCTCAATAAAACCGAGGCTGCAATATATTTTGTATTTATCGTTTTCGGCGATTTCCAAATATCTCCGTCCATACTATTTTTACTATTTAGTACAAAATATTACGAAACAAACATCCATCTTAAACTTTTATTGGAATATGGCTCCATTTGTGTATCAATTATAAGACGTCTTAAAGCTATATTTTGAATTAAGACCATTAACTAACGTTATTGAATTAAATAGAAGTAAGTAGATGACATTCTTGCTATATTGAATCTACAGCCATTTATTTCACAATGTTAACATTTGTTTGGTAAGATATGAGCTGAAACGCAATTCGGTATTGTTCTATATTATACAACTGAGGGCTTCCTGAAACGGTATACCACCATAGGTTCCACAATCTGTCGTGTCATCGCACCTTCAACGAGGAAGCATTCGATAAACTGTAAATGCGTCAAACAATAAATATTCAGTGGGTGGAAAAAGTATAGTGTGATAAACTGTCTAACACGTTTAATAAATACTGTAAATAGTGATGGATCTTACGACGTTTGTAAACCGCGTCACCAAAGAGGTCAGATTGTCAGCCGTGTCGCAGAAGAGTTCTAAAACACGTTTAGTAAATACTGTATGAAAGTAATTATGAACAAAGATCGTACGGCGTTTGTAATCACGTCATTATAGAAGTCGAGTTGTGATAGTCCGAGTCGTAGAAGAGTTCCTAAACTATTTGTATATTCTTTATATTATTTACAAGTATATTCTTTATATTCTAAGAATAGATCAGGTTACGATATTTTAAATGGTTTAAAGGTTTTCGAAGTAGCCCTGATGGAAAAGCTTGTTCGTTATACAAGGTTACGAATACAAAACTAAGCGAAGCGACATAATCAGAAATATTGCGTTCTTGAGTTGTGAGTCGCGTTTTATTACTTAACAGATACTAGTTACATGGTTGCATATTTGTTATACATTTTTAGTATGATGTGATTATACATTATGAAAACCACATAAGGTTTCATTCCACTAGTTATATGGATTTTATAAGGTTACACTCCACTAATTTTTACAAAAGATTCCACTAGTTTTTAGCTCTACTGATCAGAGATCAGCAGAGCTTATGCCGTGGTGCGGCGTCCGTCGTCCGTCCGTCTGTCCGTTAACTTTTATTTGTAGCGACTACTCCTCTGAAACTACTGGATGGATATTCATAAAACTTTACAGATATGTTGCCCATGAAGTCTAGTTGATCCTAGCAAAAATTCATGTTGATGTGAAATCCAAGATGGCCGCCAAAGCTAAAAATAGATTTTTTTCTGTCCGTCCGTCCGTTAACTTTTATTTGTAGCGACTACTCCTCTGAAACTACTGGATGGATATTCATAAAACTTTACAGAAATGTTGCCCATGAAGTCTAGTTGATCCTAGCAAAAATTCATGTTGATGTGAAATCCAAGATGGCCGCCAAAGCTAAAAATAGATTTTTTAAATTCAAGTTTGTAGCGACTACTTCTTGAAAACTATGAGTGATATTGATATGGGACTTTTTTTAAAATGATCAGCATGACATGATGTTGGTCCTTGTCGAAAATCGTTTTGATTTGACTTTAAACATGGCTGCCAGCGGCCATCTTTGTTTACATAGATTTATATAATGAAAACTTGTAGCGACTACTTCTCTGAAACTACTGGACGGATTTTCATTAAACTTCACAGGAATGTTGCTCTTGATGTCTAAATGATTTTAGCAAAATTTCAGGTCGGCCGAAAATTCAAGATGGCCGCCACGGCTAAAAATAAATTTTCAAAATACAAGTTTGTAGCGACTACTTCTTGAAAACTATAAGTGATATTGATATGGGACTTTTTCTAAAATGATCAGCATGACATGATGTTGGTCCTTATCAAAAATCGTTTCGATTCGACGTTAAACGTGGCTGCCAGCGGCCATCTTTGTTTACATAGAGTTATATAGTAAAAACTTGTAGCGACTACTCCTCTGAAACTACTTGGCGGATTTTCATGAAACTTTACAGGAATGTTGCTCTTAATGTCTAATTGATCCTAGTAAAATTTCAGGTCAGGCGGAAATTCAAGATGGCCGCCATGGCTAAAAATAGATTTTCAAAATACAAGTTTGTAGCGACTACTTCTTGAAAACTATAAGTGATATTGATATGGGACTTTTTCTTACCAATATAACTCATCACACAGTATCATACGTATGGAAACATAACGTTTTAGAAATACATACCATTTATATGAATTCGATTTATCAGGTTTGAGCATGTATTATATATGAATTCGATTTATCAGGTTGGAGCATGTATTATTAATAAAGAAAATATAATTGTTGGCACTGGCTATAATGGAATTCCAAAAGGATTACCTGACGAGAAAGCGGTATGGGACAGAGTCGGAGAGCATACCAAATACCCTTACGGTAGGTCTTTATTTAGTTTAAACATTCCAAGATTTTAATAATAATGACATACCTAATTCGTTTCCTGAACATAAAATTAAACATCTCAAACAACAAAATTTGCTCATTGAGACTGTGTGCACACTATATGAAATTGATAACCTGACAATTATAGTATTCCTACCTTGAACTATTTTATTTTTTTCGTTATTATATGAAATTATAATTGCCGATGCATTCGTTCAAAGGTATGAATGTAATCGAAGGAGATAACAAAATATACTATAAAATGTTATTTTATGTCAGAAATTTCATCTCAAATAATTGATTAGCAAGTAAATATATCAATCGGTGTATAAAGAATTACAAATTGACCAGTATTATATCATATAATTATAGTCAAATGCTTCCTTTTTGACGTAAAAAACCCAAATAGTTTACAATAAAAGACTCCCTCTGGTATTACGCCGAATTCGTGAGGAGCAATTAAACACATTTTGTCTTATTTGGATGAGGAGCGGTGTAAAAATAGGAGAGGTTTTGTTGTTGTTTTAAAATCTTAGATTAGTGCATTCATGGTTAATTTTACATAAAAAAGGGTCGTGACCATTCGACGCTCACCAACAACGAAAAGATGATCTATAACTGCAATTCTTGCAAACTTAAAATTATCCGAAAGATTAGTCTTTCTTTAAATCAATTTCAATGTTAAAATAATTAAAACTAATGTCCTGTATTGAATACTTGAACTTGGGCCGCTAGTTTGGAAGTCAGGCACACTAAACACTACACCTCGGGGGACGCGCTGAAAACATCAGTAGCGGCTCCAACATGGGCTGTTGTTCGAATGTGTTTATTTGCAAACTTTAAAATAGATATATAGGCGTTATGATGCTTATGAATTACTGCATAAAAAAAGTTCAAAAGTGTTACCATTTTTTCGTTCATTTACAATCACGGTGATACATCGTACACCGGATATAGCTGTTAAAGTGATCAGAAATTTGATATGTTCTGCTGAGCGAAGTAAGTTTATTTCTGTATTCCTGTGTTATTCTATAGTACTCGTACGAGCCAACGGCAGTAGCAAAGAGCTGAATGTTGCTGAAGTAAGCTGCAATATATGAAAAGTGCCATATATTTCGTAATTGTTTTAAATAATCAAAAAACAAAGTGTCCTGATCACGTAGGAACGATGCATGTTTGTGCCAATAGTTTGTTACTGTTCCGCTTTATGTATTTTATCGAAAGATATCGCCGCCAAGTATAAAGGAATTTTCGTCGTTTTGTAAAATAAAGGTTTCTAATTTTTCAAAGAAAGATGCTTCGTCTACGTTCGGGCCGTATAAGTTTATTAATGTTAATTCTTTGTCGTCAACACTTATTTCCATAGCTTGAATTTTACCACTAACTATGTCCGTATATGTTATAAGGTTGAATCGAAATGTTGGATTTATTAATATACAGATGCCTTCTTTATTTGTATTATTACCACTAAAATATGCTTCCCCTCCCCATTCATTCTTCCAGATAGCTTCATCTTCCTTAGTTAAATGTGTCTCTTGTAAAAAATAGATCGCATATGATTGTGATTTAAGCCAACTAAACATTTGATCTCGCTTGCCTTTACTTCCCAGCCCTCTCACATTAAATGAACATATAGTTGTATCCATTACTATCTTTGTATATGTTTTCGAACTTAAAGGGAAAGCAAAGGGTAGAGTACATGGAGGATGAAAGTGGAAACGTCATTAAACTTATTTCGATGTTACATACAAATAATAAGCAAGAAAAGTCGCCGCCCTGTCGACGTAAATTATTCCTGTTCCGTTAATGTACCAATTATTAATATAGATATATATACACTCGCACACCAAACAGTTGGTATGAATTTTTTCTTCACTCAGCATAACTTTAACTTCAATAGAGATCGTAATTTTATACATCTATATATTTACCCACACACCTTTAAAGTAGTGTGATGTTTTTTCGCTCACACAACATGAGCACCCTTAAGAACTATTATAAACATTAAATAACGATTAGTAATCTGTTGAGAAGGTATTCATACACACCAAAAAACAAACAACGTAGTATGTCTTCTTTCTCACACAGCATATAAAACACAAATACACAAAAAGCCAAAACAACGGAAACTTGAACAATATGCATACTACTTAACTATAACGGAAGTTCTCGTGAATAGACTCTATGTATATATTGTATAGAAACATTCTTGTTAACCACAGTCATATACATTAAACAATGATTCTACTATTACGAATGTACTCGTGGGTGTATTCTATGTACATATCGTTACAGAAGAACACTACATACTTTTATCTTTACAACGTATTTAACTTCACAACAATATTCTTGAAGACCAAAATAGTGAAAAAAACTTATAGCCAGCACCATCATTTATTAATATTAAAAAAAATTTAGGATTATTTCTGGTTCATTTGGATTGGTTTGTAAATATTTCTTTAATTTTTTTAATTGGAAATCTGATTTATGACATTTAACTTGCCCTTACTTTGAAAAACATGATATATCGATCGTTTCACATGCGCTCACCATATGACCGTATTTGTGCACCACATATTGGCGAACACTGTATATCAAAAATGACAATGGAAGATAATATCATTGACAGGTAGCAAGCGTTTTTCTTAATATCGCTGTCCATGGTGTTACATTGTTCATTGTATATATAATTAATCACTGTGCGCTTATATCATGTACATTGGACATTTTGAGTATACATGTATTAAAGTGCCCCATACTGTTGGTCTCGTTATACTCTAGCATTTCCCTTTATTTTCGGATGTAATGGTGACAGGTGCACTTACGGTAAAATATCCGGTATCAATTCACTATTAGTCTTACAATTGAACACAATTTCGCTCACGCCTTTTGACTTGTGAAACCATTGTTCAAAATTGAGCTTTTCTAATGCGATATATTTTATTCTCTACAATTTATCGTAATCGACACTCTACGTAATCGACACTCTAAATGTTTTATAAACCTATTCACCCTTGACTAGCCGTACAGTGAAACAAAACTAGAATTATATTAAATCACTGATAGTAAAGTAATTAGTAGGCCTTGAGCAAGGACCCACAATTTTCGATATTGCTACCAAATCAAGGGACCATCACTTTTTGAAAAGAACAATGTATATAGATTACATTTTTCCATGATAGCAATCTGGAACAGGTAGCTTATATAAAAGAAATCGAACATTAAAGGTTATCAATGTAGCGCTTTCATATAAGTTTTTGATGTTCATTGTTGAATGTCATGCTTCTGTGAATAATTATTGAGGTAAGTTTTAAAGCTGCAATTAAATTTTCAATTCATTTAGTTATATAAAGAGTAAATAAGCTCTGCTTAGCATTGAATTCTGTTTAAAATCCCTATTTTGCTTTAAATTAGAAGTCAATTTACCCCACCCACTATTGACACATTGTTATGCATTTACAATGTAGTTTAGTCAATATTTTTTACATGTGTAAACTTGTAAGAATCAGTCATTTACAACCTTTCTATGATGATTTAAATAATATTATAATATGAATAAAGGACTGTTATGATAGATTAATGAAATTAAGTACTAGGCCATGTTCATGACATTTCATATAAGTGTTTAGTAAGCCTGATAAGTAGAGACACATGCCAAACTGGAAGTATAAGCCGCCTTCAAAGTAACTGCAACATAAATATTAGTAACATGTTCTGATATATACATATATTGCACAAACGACACAAACAGTCCAAAGGTTTCTAGATAAGGAAAATGTGCGGTTTAATGGTTTTTATAACAATCTATTTTAGGTGTATGCGTTATAACTATAGTTATTATGATTAAACATTTGGATTATGCATTACACATAAATACAAGAATCAAACATCGCAAATTACAACACAAACTCTTATCATATGTCTCTGTAAACGCTTTTTGTCTCGCCTTTTCGAAGAAAAAAAGAGACATAGGTGTTGCTTTTCCGGCGGCGGCGGCGGCGTCAACATTCAAGTTTTGCGTTTAGGTCATTTTCTCACAAACTATATGCACTAGACCTTTCAAACTTTGCTTATAGTTGTATCTTGCGTGGTACATCGCAACGTGACAAAGTAAATGTGGATTTAACCTTGACCCTCCAAGCAAAGGGCAGATAACTTAATAATTTTTAGGTTCAACTTTTGCGTTTAGGTCACTTTTTCACAAACTGTATGCACTAGACCTTTCAAACTTTGCTTATAGTTGTATCTTGCGTGGTACATAGCAACGTGACAAAGCAAATGTGGAAGTGACCTTGACCCTCCAAGCAAAGGGCAGATAACTTAATAATTTTTAGTTTCAACTTTTGCGTTTAGGTCACTTTTTCACAAACTGTATGTACTAGACCTTTAAAACTTTGCTTATAGCTGTATCTTCTTATAGCTGTATCTTGAGTGGTACATAGCAATGTGACAAAGCAAATGTGGAAGTGACCTTGACCCTCCAAGCAAAGTGCAGATAACCTTATATGTTTTACCTTCAAATTTGGCTTTTATGTCACTTTTTCACAAACAGTATGCACTAAGACCTTTCAAGCTTTGCTTATAGTTGTATCTTGAGTGGTACATTGCAACGTCACAAAGCAAATGTGGATGTGACCTTCACCATCCAAGCAAAGGGCAGATAACTTAAATTGTTATATTACATCACTTTCTCATGAACGATAATTCATAATAATGCACTAGGTGTTTATAGCTTAATCTTCGGAAGAAAACATATTCTATTTTGACATAGTTGTGTCTTGGGTAGAGAATCTATTTGGATGCATGGATTTCATCTATGACCTTGACCTACTTTTTGGAGCTGATGATTTTTAGCTCCACTGGCCAAGGGCCTCATTTTTCCATTGATCTTTACCAAACTTTAACAGATTGTTAATATCAATGAAAGCTCGGACAAGTTCGAAAACCAGCCAGACCAGTAACAGCGGAGTTATGGCCCTTGATTTAGTTTAAAATGCTATATTTTGCCTCGTTAATACGATATAGGGCTATTATTTTTCATCTGATCTTTACAAAACGTTACCAGATGGTTTGCCTTTTTTTATTATTATAAGTGTATTTGTTTTGTTTAATTTTTTTTAATATACATATATATATATTTTTTTTATTTTTTATTTTATTTTTTTTTTTAATTTTTTAATTTTTTATTTTTTTTTATTTATTTATTTTTTTATTTTTTTATTATATAATATTTTTTTTGTTAAATTTTTTATTTGATTGATTGGTGTGTTTTTTTGAATTTTATTTTTTCATTATTTTTGTTAACGCCATGTTAGCGGGAAGAAAAAGTAGTCCGGTGAGGTGATTTGCATATATACAGCTAGGACCAAATCCCAGGTTTTAGGACACAATCTGGACACGCCGGACAAAAGCACCAAACTTTCCTCAAATTTGTGTTTTATATTTCTACATATTTTTAAAAGGGTCCCCAAAGGTTCGTAAATCCCTAACTGTATTAGGATTATATGCACACCGAATTACGGCACCGGGGATGAAGTCCTGAAAAATCAGGAGGGCACCTGCCGAATATCAGTGATGAATTTGAAAAATTCGAAATGACGTCAGTATGGTTGTGCCTATTGTGTTTTTTTCCGATTCGTTGATTTTTGATGAAGTTACATCCCCTTGACATTTTTACTTTTAAATTTCTTGTCGGCGCTACTCCTCCTAAACGCCTTGTCGGATTTTGACGAAACTTGGCAGGAATCATCGGTTAGATGTTTAGTTGTGCATATTGCGCTTTTGTTCGAGTTCGCTTAGTTATCACTGAGTTATGTCACTTTGACATTTTTACTTTGTCGGCACTACTCCTCCTAAACAGCTTGTTGGATTTCTACAAAATGTGGCAGGAAGCCTCAGTTTGATGTCTAGTTGTGCAAAGCGTGGAATATCAATAAAATCTTGGACAAGTTCGAAAACCAGCTAGATATTGTTAGTAACGACAGGTTATGGCCCTTGATTTGTTGGAAAATGCTATATTGTATTTTCCTTTGTTAAATCTGTAGTTACTTCATGATTTATCTGATCTTTGCCATATTTGTTAAGAATGTTAATATAACCCCCCACCCATTTTTATGAAATTTCATTCATAGAAGAAGTGGGACAAATTAAAAACTACCCATGCCAGACTTGACACAGCAGACTTATTGCCCATGATTACCAGGTGAGCGATCTAAGGCCATCCTATCCCAGTTGTTTTTGTAATGTTTTAAAAACATAATGATGGTAATTTTATGTCGACAACCCTTGATATAAGAGCCGTTTTAGCCAGTAGAGCATCCACAGGCCCTCTTGGGCATCTTGTTTTAATAGAATGGCATTTTGTTTTTAAACAAATGCACTTAGATGTCATCTCAGCAAAAGCAAATGTCATCTCAGCAAAAGCAAACGTCAAACTCCGTTGTTTTTATTTACTAACATTTTTACAAACTTTCATTTAAGCACCATTGACGTTTTTATTTTCAAGTCCAGCCCCCATTAGGCGAGACATGTGAATCCACGGATTTCTTGTAATTAAAATATATGTATATTTTAAGGATTTTAACATCTGAATTACCCCCTCCCATATATCACTATGACGAATTCTGCAAATGGAATGTAATAATAGTATATGCATTTGCACGAACCATTGTTGTGTTACTAAATAAATCAACGAAGAAGAATCAATTGAATTGGGGTTTACGGCGCAACACAAAAACAGTTATATGGCGCCAACAGAAATGAACATTCCAGACTTACTCTCAATTTACATCTAGATGAAAATATGCAGAATGTGCCTAGAACCTTGTCACCTGCAGAACTGCAGAGTTGCTGCAAATTCTCTAGTAAACACTCCATTTTTCGCTGGATCCACAATCATTTATTTTTCACCACTGAAGTAGCACCTAAAACAATACAGGTTTCACGACGAAGACCTTTACTGAACATGGCAAAATGAACATGAATTCGGGGAATATTTCATCCCTCTGCCTGGATAAGCAGTGCTCCTATTCTTGCCCAGGAACCAAGCGGCGAAAAATACTTAGGGTGATAACCAGATCACGTACCAACTACTTATCATGGCAACTATGTGTTAGTATTAGTGGTGCAGTTGTTACAACATCACCTGCTTAGGATATGTATCTCAAAATAGATTGTGATGTTCTTCGTACTTGATTTAGAGTATGGAATTAACTTAGGATTGGGACTGTCAGTAAGCATCCCTTTATACTACTTATCGCATTTAAATAATATAACATAATACGACAATAAAGCATACAATATAACACTGTTTTAAATGCTTCCAGATAAGGATCGGTATACAGTGCATCGGGATAGTTCACATTTAGTGATCACGGTTGGATTTACAGATGTATGCTCTAAAAGTTACGTCTGACATACAGGTGCTACTACACGTAATGCAAATTTCTATTACAAACACCTAAAAATAAACAGTTTAACCGTAAAATGTATTCTTCTTTTCTTTTTTATTTACCATGAGTTGAAAATGCAGTGGTCTACTCTGTGATTTTAGTTCGTGGATTTATTCAGTATGCGATTTGTGAACATGGTAAAGTCTTTATAATAGAATACCTGATCAAAAGTCACATTATTTATATATTGCTTTAAACTAAATTTGAAGTGATTTTATGAAAAGTGTCAATTTCAAGCCATAAACAACAGACCCACTGGCCTTGTCTCAAAGTGCGCTCATGTTCTTAAGAAAGAACAGCAGTTTCTTTATATAAATCTGTAAAACTGTGACCTCCGTAGTGGCCATATGTGCCACATTGTCACTATTTGAGCACACCAGGTAGAGGATCATAAGCTCCTAATTCATGCGAACTGTTATTTAGCTTTTATCAGAGAATATGCTTTAATAGGGTTTCCTACATATATCAATGTAATGGTGTGACCCCCGGGACCGGGCCAAACTTGATACCAGGCTTGGTTCTAGGGTGACCATTTAAATAACTTAGTAGAGGACAATAATCGTAAGCTACATGTAGTTTATTAGACCTCTAGCTCGTGTAGTTTCAGAGTATAAGGTGTTTATAGACGTTACTACATAACTCTGTGTAAAAGTGTGACCCCTGGACCGGGTGAAACTTGACCATATGATCACTATTTGAACAAAATTGGTAGAGATCGATGCTCTTATGCTACGTGCATAGTATCAAATAAATTTCTAGCTCTTGTAGTTTCCTATACAACTCTTTGTAAAACTATGATTCCAGGACCGGGTCACATTTGACCACAGGGTCACGATTTGAACAAAATTGTTACATAACCAGAAGCTATGATTAATGCAAAATAGTAGACCTCTGTCATTTTGTGGTTTTTTTAGAGAAAAAAAAGCTTTTAAAGATATTTTCATATGACTCAATGTAAGTATATGACCCCTGGGGAGGAGCCAAATATGACCCCAGGGTCAACATTTTAACAAATTTGCCAGTGGACCATAATCTTATGCTATATGCATATTAAGAGACATCTAGCTCTTACAGTTTGATAGAAGAAGATTTTTAGAAGACATTTAAAGATTTCTTACATAACTCTATTAAAAACATTTTAACCCCGGGGCTGGGCCATATTTGACCCCGGGGTCACCGTTTATAAATATTTGGTAGGAGACCCTAAACTTATGAAACATGCAAAATATAAGACTTGTAGCTCTTGTAGTTTCAGCGAAAACCTTTTGTTTTAAAGAAACCTGATTTTATGTAAAAGGGGGAGACAACTAAAATAAATGAATCAGCTACCGTGTTGGCACTTTGGATGTTGGATTCTTTGCTTCTATACAAGGTACTCAATAACATGGTACTAGTAAGAAATTGTCCCTTGAGATGATAACAAAAAATTGTATGGCTCATGGCCTATAGACATGGTATCGATTTTGTGTTTTATTATGAATTGGATTACAACATATATGAATCCTAAAGGGTTTCGTCAATAAATGAGTGCGATATCGAAAAAGTCCACGTATTATTTGAACAGTCATTGTATGTATGGGTTTAACGTTGATATTTATCAAAGTGTATGCAATCAGTCAATGATCTCTTTAAACATTCAGACATATAACAATGTTACTTTGACTGTGTGCACATAGGTAATGTATTTGTGTAGGTAAACATTAATCCAAAGCACACATTTCCGATATTGAGATTTAACATTGGAATATAGGCATACAACAAGTGTAAAAGTGTTTATGTTGTAATGTTCATTAGCACACTATGAACATTTCGACACACAGTAATAAATATTTAAATATTTTTATTTACGGAATAACGTATACAATGATGTTTCTTGTTTGGTACAACTGCGATTAGTTAATCTTTGCATGTTGACAAATACTTATGTTTCAAATGTAGTTCAGAGGACACTGATTCTATATGTGTGTCATTTTATCAGTTTTAAAGATTAAGAGACCCATTTTCTATGATATATATAGAAGATATTTGCAAAAGCTTACATGTGTTCTTATCAGTTCAAGTACAAATATACATTAATTGTTGTTATCATTTATTTGCAGCAAACTGCTCGGACTCGGATTAGACATGGCAACTCAACCAAGGTAGACATTTTCTCTCTTTTTCAAGTTTAATTGGGATGACAGTAGGGTAAGTGTGAGGCTTGGTGCACCCTAGAACCTGGTTTAAACCCCCCAGCGGCCTTTTTGCCACTGACCGTTCCACGGCGGTAGCCCTACTGTCAACCCATTTTGTATTTGTGACGTCATATGCCTTTATTATTACTATTGCCATCCTTGTTTGTCTTTTTGCGTATTTTGGGGTTTACTGTGTTCTTTAATAGATGCTTCGATTTTATTACTTACTTTCATAATCTATACCCAGAAACCATGCAGAGGATGAACTGGTTCTCTGCTGTATTTTGCTGCTTTACATATTAACCACCTGTATCATATAAGGCAAAACAACCAACAATCATATCAATTGGTCACATTAAGACAGGTTTCCTTTTTTTTTGCTGACCTATGGCCGCGACTTTTTAATATAAATGCGAGCAAGGCGCTCATTAGTATATGTTTTTAAAGACTCAGTAAATGTTGATATTACTTTATTTCAATGAAGGACACCCATACCTCTTTTTATATGTTGAGTTAATAGAACTGTAACGACAGCTGTTCCAAGAGTCATTGTCAACCACTTCCGAAATTGCATAGATCATAAACTTTTAGCTTTTAGCATCGTTTTGAGTTGCATATATAGACCATGTTTACTATTAAGATGTTTGCATTGCTTCTGATCCCTGTCATAGTAATTTGATATGTGAAAGTAATTGCGACTACAATACTCAACACGCCATATAGCACAGTGAGTCGGTGAGGTTCGGGGAGTAAAAAGTGTTATGTCTTCATAATCTCATTTTGAAATCACGGTACATAATAAATTTCATAGCATTTCAGTGGTATCATGGATTTACGCCAGCTCAGTCGGAAGAGCAGTGATTAGAAACAGTAATCAGAGGGTCGCGGATTAGAGCTCCTGTCGGGATGCAAATTGTTCTAGCCTATGAACATATAGGCAGTTGAAAATCAATTATGTTCAGTAATGTCATCTTTATATGGAGTGATACAAAGCTCTGCATTTTCGGTTAATTTTAAATTATGTTTAGTTAGACTTTATATGCAGTTCACATTTTATTATGTTTCATAATACACTCAAATTATGGCAAATGTAAACATGTTTTAACTCGTTAATGTAATGCATAATATCATGTATATAATATTACAAATGCAGTTGGCGACAGCTGGCGTCCAGACGCAGTGTTGCTTAGCAAATTTATCAACTGTAAACCACTACGTTAATTATTATGCAATTGATAGTGCAGTATTTTATTTGTTTTTGTCAGTTAAGGATCCTTATTATTTATGGTCTGTCCAAATTTAGTCGTATATATCTTCAATCCATCATTCAGAAATTCATTAATTATTATGCCATTTATTGTAGATGAGACAGACACGAGTAGCGTCGTTCTAAAATAAAGATAATGGGACATTTACTCGTCCAACAAAAGAACGTTATTATGTTAAAAGGGACAGAGGCACTCTTGAATTTTACTATAAAATGTCTACATATTAACTTGCATATGTGACATCATTGTTAATCATTATTTGAATATTGCAAAGCAAGCTGTTTTTTGCATATTACTGTTGACAATACCGCACAAATGGTACATTTAAATGTTAAAATAACGATTAAATAAATGAAAACAAATTCAATTATATTGTATTTAAATGTATGCAAGCAGCAAGCATGTTTCAAAGTAATACTGGATTAATAGGTCGATATGCTCATGTTGATGGTAAAATAATACTTACTTTAAATGTTACTTACAAATACTTACACATCCTCTTCTGGTAGTAGGAAACTATCTGCCTTTTTGCACCAGCTCTATGTCTTCTTTATATCCGATAACTTTTAGTTGTGCTTTGTAATCATCTTTTATTGGTCCATACATAACCTATCCAATTTTGTTCCATAACTGTTCTCGAGTTCTCGAGTCGTTTCTCTTGGTGAATAAAGTTGATACTTCAGGGTCATATTTTCATGTTACAATTGTATAGGTTTCTATCGAGTCACCACGTATTCTCATATAGTCCTGTTACCGCGTGTCTCTTAAAACAGTTAATATATTTACGATACAGTCAATAAACACACAAGTATGTCTCTATTTAATTATGTGTTGCATTCGAAAAGCTTCGAAAACTCTAAACTCTTAGAAGTATGTAGTCTGAAATGTAATATCTGAACTCTGAACTCTTAGAAGTATGCATTCTGAAATGTGATCTATGAATTTTAGACATCACGCCTACACGACATAGGTTCAGAGTTGACTTTCGTTATAAATCTTAAAAATATAACCCGTTTGTTTCAGAAATCGAGATATTTGGCATCTATTAATTTCTTTGGAGATGAACACGATATTATATGAAAAAGTAGCACGTTAAAATAAGAAACGCATGCACATTTAGAAATTTGAATAGGAATTTGTAAATTATGACGTGCAGGCTTGTATACAATTGATTTCCATTTATAAGGTCGTAAGTGAAAAATCATAGTTTCCGCAAAGTGAAAAAAACTGACTGACATTATAAATTGTGTTAATACTGTGAATAATCATATTGTGACATAAGCTGTAGTTTGCTCGCTTTTAAAATATAGTATTTCTTATTACAAAATTTCAATTTTGACTTTGTAATCAGAGAAATTGCACTTACGACCTTATGTTATTAAGTAATCGGAAAGGAATATTTTCATCAAAAAAGTTGTATCTGGCAGTTACGACTTTTGAAATGTTATAAAAGTGATTATTAGACCACTTTAAGTGTCTTTTATTTTCCCAGTAATGAATAATGTGACATCCAAAGTGTTTTATACTTTAATTTTAACAAACTTACATTTAATAACAGAGAACTTTAATGCGTATTAACTAATAAACAGAAAATTAAACAATTTATGAACAAACATTACAGTTGATTCTATGCTTGTATAGCACTTTCAAGGCTACATTATGATTAGTAAGTTTATTAACTACGCATGTTTTATTAGGTACATTATTAGTCTTGAGACCTGGGATCATCCAATACATTAGTCATCCGAGCAATCAGACTCGTTTGGTTCTGGAAGTCTCGTGGACATGCTGCTGTGCGGCAATCCTTTATAAAACGAGTGATATACACTCGGAATCACCTTTGCGTCGCACAAACGAACAAGGTCTTTCTTTTTTGCAGAAGCTATTGGTATTTCTGAATTGTAAGCTCGCTTACGGTTAAAGCCTTTAACAGGTTTCATTGCCATTCCTCTAAGATTGCCTCTAGCTATTTCGAAGCATTTAAACTCTGATTTGTAATCATAGCGAAAGTAAATATTGTTCGGCTCATCCATTGAACTTTCTCTCCATCTATGCTGGTTGTTCTATTGGAAATAGTGTTCGATGCGAATCTTTTGAAATCTACAATTTCCGAATTTGACACTTCAATGACATTATACCTGGGATTTGAAACCTTGCTGTTTCGTACTGCACTTATATAATCCGATGGTGCAAACATTTCGCATTTCTTTGTGTGCTTTTCAATTGTAGCATGGACAGAGTCTCCTTCCATCTGCGAATGTCCTCGTTCAAAATAATTACGAGTAATTCTCTTGATGGGAAAGTTCTGTACTGAGTACAGACACATGCTTGTGAGAATGGCAGATTTCTTTGTTGGCCCGTGCAGCTATCTGAATAATATATCAAAATGATCGACTTCCCCCAGGCGTTCGTTGTATTTTAACAGACATGATGCTATTTCATTACTGCTTCTCTTTGCGATACTTTCATACCACATGTAACAATCTGCTTGTCTTGAAATTGTGTCAAACACTGTGAAGTTGTAGGTTGCAAGTTTTCTTTATTTACACTGTCTTGTTTTAATGGGATGACAGTAGGGTAAGTGTGAGGTTTGGTGCACCCTAGAACCGGGTTAAACCCCCAGTGGCCTACATTGCCACTGACTGTTCCATGGCGGTAGCCCTATTGTCAACCCTTTTTGTGTTTGTGATGTCGTTTGCATTTATTATTACTTTTGCCTTCTTGTTTGTCTGTTTGCGTGTTTGTTTCTGCTTTTTGTGGTTGACTGTCCTCCTTGAATGCTACTTTCTCTGTCCGATCTTTTTATATTTCTTCTACTATAATTTGCTTCACCAATTTCCGTTTTTGGTGATATTAACACCTTTCGTAGGTCAAAGTTAATCAGGCGAATATATTTATCTTTACATGCCATTTCTTTATCTTCATTTTTCATGTTTCTAACATCTTCTTTTCTCAGTTGATGTGCAATGTATTCTTCTCTTTTTCCAAGTTGTTCTTCTTCATCCAGCAGAAAATAGAAAATGATTTAAAAACACACGATGTAACGGACATTACAAGAACCAAACATTAGTAACATCATGGGCACGTATATCTGTGATATCTGTAAGGTTTGGAATTATTTTCGGATGTAACATCATTAATGTTCTTAATGTCTTACGTTAAAAAACTTAATAAAACAAGGTAACGTAAATTACGGTAACGTAGGCTTAGTAATGCAGGTATCCAAGGTAAAACAAGTAAGTGAAACGAAAGTTTGTATTATAAAAGGCATGAATATTGAAGACAATTTAAAATACAAACCCTTTGTTCCATACATTTTTAGTCTTCAAAATGCAGTAAAATTAATTATTATTTTATAGGTAACGTATTCTACACCCTGTAACACGATAACGCCCCAAAGCTTTGATGGCACACATGTTCCAAAATGCTCTACACATAATGGGCTTTCAGAAAAATAGGGTGTCAGAAAAATAGGGTGGGAGGGTGGGTGAGGGGGGGGGGGGGTAGAGTTTCTCCTACTAGCTTACGGCCTATGGTTATACTTATCATACATTAGATGGTAAATATAGTTTTACCGTTACTGTTAGTACTATATTACAATTATAAATTACAATAGCGTCCATTCATTTGTTAGCCAGTCATTTATTTAAAGAATTGTATATGTTTAAAAGTCTATGATGTTAAACATAATCATAACATAATCATGATCTAAAGCATTGTATCATATAATTAAAGCAAATACGACTCGGTGTATAACAAACGATTTTGTTAAACTGTAATTTATTCTTCATATCTAGTGCAAGACAATCAACCGCCTTTGTTTGTTTTGTTTTGTTAAGATGTAAGATTGCAATGCATGCGGTATCTAAATGACAATCGTATCATGACATTCAAGTATATTGATAAAAATGTTGGCTTACTGTACGGGTGTATTTCCTTTCAAATAATTTAAAATAAAGAAATTTAATACGATTATGTGAATATCAACATTTAAGAATTATGCTCCCTTTTGTGAAATTCCATTCCGAGTCAAACAATCCTAAATAAGTTAACATGTAACTTGCATTTTAATATGTTTACAAATTTACCTAGACACGTGCTATACTTGAATAATGAAAAAGTGTGTATTGATCCATACTAAGCTTATATCATACTCAAGGTCATGTGTGTATTTGACTAATTCACATAGTTATCGAGTATGCATATTCAAGGGTAGCACTGCCTAGATACATATTTAAACATACTAAACTGGAAGTTTCATGTAACAAATATTCAAGATTATTTGAATTCTAATATTTGTTCTTTTTCAAATGCAATCTCAATGGGTTAACACAAAAGGGGACATATTCCTTAAACAATTGCTGTCAGTTTTATTGATTTTATTAAAGTCGCTATCTCGCTCTTTACAACAGATGTATACCGTTTCTAAACCTACTGCATCGACAATAATAATATATATATGTATGTATATAAACACATTTACACTTATAACTTACATTTCCTTTCGATGGGGTGTTCTTTTATTTACACTGTCTTGTCAATTTGAGACAGGATAATATTAAAATCGATCTAACCAGTGGGTCACTTAAAATCGATCTAACCAGTGGGCCATATTGCTTACTGACCGTTTCAAGTCGGTAACCCTGTCTTCCGTTGTGTATTGTCGTTTTTATTGTATAGTTAATTTGCTCTTTGTTTGTGGTGCGAAGCGGATCTACGGGTCATTGTGTTTGGGTGCTGTGATTTCTATAGGACCATTTTCCTCATTCTTTTTAGACATTTTGCGAATCCGAACTCATTTTACTACATATAAACGCCTTAACCGGTCAGGCAAAACATCACCTTATTGGTATCATTACCGAAGGGTCGATTTACGAGTTACCAACTCTTAATTCATTTTACGCATATTCAATTACGAGTATTTTAAGTATACGTGAATAAATCTAAACTTTTAGTCGGCACTTTTATATATTATTTAAAGAAATTAACCCGCAAATAACGACATAACTTCACTACAAAACCGTCAATTAAAACTCTATCCAGGTGTTCAGGTCATGTAATAATGTGTATGTGCCGATTAAAAGTATTGTGTTTTTCACGCGTTCTTTAAAATACCCGTGTTTGAATATGCGTAAAATGAATTATGAGTTGGTAACTCTTAATTCGACACTTGGGTTTTGTCCAAGCTGATTAAATTCGTTTACATTGTATCTATAGAATTTGGTTTATTAAAATATGTATGTTATATGTATATACCTGGTCGTCAGTATGTTTAGAAGCAGTCTACATATGTTGTTAAATGTGTTTGTTGTTGGCGGGATTGCTACGTTAATCGGCACACATTTATATCAAATCTTGAGAATAATAAGGTCGTATCTACCAGTTAAGACCCAACTTTTTATAATATCAAACAATAATGACAAAATGTTAAGGTCGTATCTACCACTTACAACCTTATATGATTATAGCCCTGTAGTTACGACCTTTTTGCAAAACAATAGCATCCATGCTTTCACTTACGACAAAAGATAAGATGAATAAAACCTGCTAAAGCAAACTGATATGAGGACGGGTACCATACTGAAAGTTGCGCAATTGTGTATTGTGTATTTTTTTGCTGCGGTCATATAAGGTCGTAAGTAACACTTATGAACTTATAATTCTAGACCATCGATATGTAATATACATGCTAATATCGTTTGAGATTGATGTTATTAGCTACTTTTAAAATATGTTGATAGTTTTATAACTACAGTCTCTTATAATTCTAATTAGAATGGCATGGCTATCTTATAATGTTTACGATGTTTTAGTTATGTTTGTATTTATTGTAAACCATGATGAGACTTTAATAAAGAAATATATATATATATATTGATGCATCCTAGTAACTGTTAAAACACTGACGCCCCTTTTACTACTAACACTTAGAAGGCGTTACCCTATTGCCAACTATGTGTGTTTATTGTGTATCTGAATTTACATTTACATGCATATTTCCTATTTATTTTTTGTATACCTTTTTTTTTTTACTTTGCTCACCCAGCTAGACTTTGAATTTACAGTTATTATATATGTTTTCTCCCCGATAAAAGATAAAGAAATAGTCAAAATACGACCCACTTGCAATAACACGCACGCCGAGTTTAAAACGAATACGCTTTGTTATTCGATTTACTATTGTAGATGCGATTAAGAAAGTTGATTTTGTTTACAAATATCAACCACACTATCGCTAGTTTGAAAATTGGTTTTATACTTCACTTTTATTCGAAAAATGAATTTAGTCGCACTCATAAACATGTATTGACTTTATTTCTCTTAATTTCACCAACAGAAGCGATGCCGCAGTGTCTAAGAGAATCGGCACTCTCACCTGGGATGAATATTTCATGTCCATAGCCTTTCTTTCTGCTGGTAGAAGTAAAGATCCAAACACTCAGGTAAAATATATACATTCATTTTATATTTGTAATTGTGTTTTGTTATAAGACAGCAACATATTTGTTTTTTTAGTTTCATGTAAATTAATGGAGAACGTCTTTAAAAGCTTATGAAGAATATTTTACGTTATCTTACGCATTAAATCATTTGATCCAGACTCATGTATAGAAACATGAGGATGTGTTTGCCTGTAAATATTTACATTGTATACCTCAGTATTGACCTTTCACCTCACTAATCAGACAAAACAAAACAAAATTGTAATAACAAAGAGTTTTGACACGAAATGAAATAAAATTAAATGGTATTGGAATCAGTCCGTCGCACTTTCTATATAACACACTGTAGGTAAACTCCACACTACTGATATTGACATGTTATCCCAGTACAGCACTAGTTTAGCGCCGTTTTGTATTTCCATCTTTAGCAGACGACGCACTAGCATTTGCTTAATACCGTGGTGCACACCACAGGGACCCGATCGATGACTAAACTAAAACGCATATTCTTTAAAAACGGATGTCTGGTAATTTATTACAAAAAAACTCAGTCATAACTTTTATTCATTCCGATCTCTGGGCTGAGCCCGATAATTACATATAGATATCGGTGGTACATTCTCAAATATAAGTATTTTTTATTACTCTAATTTTGAATTGGTGGTTTAACTACTCTAGCCTTGAAAGGTTTGAGTATTTTTAATCAACTTAATTGATATATTGTCTGCTTTTTAATTTAGTATTTTGACTGTTACTTGTTATACGCAGGCTTCATAAACTCTTCTCCCAACTTTAATTCCATTTTGTTTTTATCGGCCATAGTTTTGTCGTTTAGGGCAAAGCGTTTTTTTAGAAAGTGGGACCATACGCCGCTGGCCATGGAGTTATGAAAATACCCCATTGAAGGTTCTATGTTCAACGTCATATGCATACCATCTTCGGGATGGCTCAAAATTTAGTACTATTGACAATAAATATTGAGTTCTGCTCAACCCGGGTCTAGAGGGCGTGAACGGTATCAAGCATGTTTCACTACCGTTCGTGAACAGTCTCAGTAAAACCGAGACTGCATTATACTTTGTATTTATCGTGTACGGCGATTTCCAAATATCTCCGTCCATATTATTTTTACTATTTAGGACAAAATATTACGAAACAAAGATCCATCGTAAACTTTTATTGAAATATGGCTCCATTCGTGTATCAATTATAAGACGTCTTAAAGCTATATTTTGAATTAAAACCATTAACTAACGTTATTGAACTAAATAGAAGTAAGCAAATGACGCTTGCTATACTGAATCTACAGCCATTTATTTCAAAATGTTAACATTTGTTTGGTAAGATATGTGCTGAAACGCAATTCGGTATTGTTCTATATTATACAACTGAGGGCTTCCTGAAACGGTATATCACCATAGGTTCCACAATCTGTCGGGTTATCGCACCTTCAACGATCATTCGATCAACTGTAAATGAGTCAAACAATAAATATTCAGTGGGTGGAAAAAGTATAGTGTGATAAACTGTCTAACACGTTTAATAATTACTGTACAGGTGTAGCACACCCATTGCAACACGGGAAGTGTCGGCCGTCGGCCTGGGGTAGTCGCATAATGGCGTCAATAAATAATTCTCATTTCTTTTTGTAAAAAAAGGCATTTTCACTAATTTAAAGTGCTATGTTTGGTTTATATCACATTGTTGATCTATTTGCTACATTTTTCAAGCATTGCCATGTTAAAATTGTGAGTGTTTAATTTATTTTGCTTATATGGAAATGAGTGTATGAATACAATATTATGGCATCTCAGTGTTTATGTTTTTTAAGGGAGCATTCATTCATGAGACAAGTTCTTTCTTAGAAGATACATGACCCCCATTTTACTGTGGATTTTTTGGCAACATATGTGTCATTTGTGATGAGAATGTAAGTTATTCATTTTTAATTTGGGCCTAGATATGAATGACAACATGGCATTTGAATTTTAATTTACACACAACTCAATGCAACAATCAATGGACGTGTTACACCTACATAGGTCTAATTACACTAAATCAACAGGATGTGCTTGCCTGGTGCAGTCGAAAGTAGTTCTGTATTAAAGAGTGCTAATCTTTTTTTCTTTAAAAACTTTTTTTAGTGCTGGTTCCTGTTATTTTTTGGCTATAACTGTATTCTGGACATGTTGTTGATATTTGAAAATGCAGCTCATCATGTTTTTGACAGTTTTTTATATAAATTTGAGAAGTGAAAGTAGACAGGGTATGAAATTGCAAGGGGTAAAAATAGTGTTGACCTTTGACCCGGTGTTAGTATACAACTGAAGAAATGTTTCTTAGAAGGTATTAAAGCCCCTATTTCCTTGTTGATGTTTAATAGCAGACATGTTTATTTGCATGATAAAATAAGTTTCCCAGAATTCTAACGAGGTTTGAGTTTTTAACAGGTTGTCAACATTCTAACTTTACTATGGAAGGGCAATGGAGACTCATTTACGCTATTATAACCTATAAGGAGAAATCATGTATTTTTCAGAATTGCATACAAAATGATTTTCTAGGCATTTATTTTGTTTGAATAGGTGAGTTGAACTCAGAAACAGAGAAAAAAATATAATTTTCAGACTTTTAGACTATTTTAGAGTATTTTTGCCAACTTTTCCTCAAATTTTCTGATTTTCCCTAAAAATGTGATATTTTTAAATTTTTTGGAATTTTTGTGAAAGATATATGGCAAAATGTGTGGTATACATACTCAGGGATGTGAAACAAAGCCACCAGAGTTGATTTGATGAGAAAATGTTGAACGGTTGCTGAGATATTGCTTTTTTTTTTTATTTCTTAATTTCTCGACAAAATCGACTCGATTTAGTGCATGGTCAAGCGCAGGTAAATCGCAATAATTTCAAGATGAAGTCATTCGGCATTGCGAAACAAGTCAAAATGTTCTTTTATTAAGTTGTTAGGTTGAATCGACCAGTTTAATTAAAAAACATGATGCAAAAATAATCCCTTATAGGTCTAATTACACTAAATCAACAGGATGTGCTTGGCTGGTGCAGTCGAAAGTAGTTCTGTATTAAAGAGTGCTAATCTTTTTTTCTTTAAAAACTTTTTTTAGTGCTGGTTCCTGTTATTTTTTGGCTATAACTGTATTCTGGACATGTTGTTGATATTTGAAAATGCAGCTCATCATGTTTTTGACAGTTTTTTATATAAATTTGAGAAGTGAAAGTAGACAGGGTATGAAATTGCAAGGGGTAAAAATAGTGTTGACCTTTGACCCGGTGTTAGTATACAACTGAAGAAATGTTTCTTAGAAGGTATTAAAGCCCCTATTTCCTTGTTGATGTTTAATAGCAGACATGTTTATTTGCATGATAAAATAAGTTTCCCAGAATTCTAACGAGGTTTGAGTTTTTAACAGGTTGTCAACATTCTAACTTTACTATGGAAGGGCAATGGAGACTCATTTACGCTATTATAACCTACATAGTGATGGATCTTACGACGTTTGTAAATCGCGTCACCAAAGAAGTCCGGTTGTGATAGCCGTGTCGCAGAAGAGTTCTTAAATTTTTGTATATTCTTTATATTCTAAGAATAGATCAGTTTACGATATTTTAAATGGTTTAAAGGTTTTCGAAGTAGCCCTGATGGAAAAGCTTGTTCGTTATACAAGGTTACGGATACAACACTAATGTCCTCAACTCGAATGCAAGCTCTAAAAGAACGAATACCATACCCTATAAGGTGTTGCTCTGTGAATATCACCGTCTAAGTCGGGTTACTTAACATTGTCAACATTGAACTCATCTCTCTTGTCATATACATGTTGCTTTTTATTTCTCCATTTTCATTAGAGAGATTTACATCGAGAAAAGAAGCGACATTATCAGAAATATTGCGTTCTTGAGTTGTGAGTCGCGTTTTATTATTTAACAGATAATAGTTAAATGGTTGCATATTTGCTATAAATTTTTAGTATGATGTGAAAATACATTATGAAAACCACATAAGGTTTCATTCCACTAGTTATATGGACTTCATAAGGTTACACTCCACTAATTTTAACATAAGATTCCACTAGGTTTTTAATTATTTGTCCTGTTATTTAACAGATAATGGTTGTATATGTCCTTTTCTATTTTTGATGTGAAAATACAAAATGAAAACCTGATAAAGTCACACACTACTAATTTTAATATCTCATAAGGTTACACTCCACATCGTTAATTGCAGCTTGGAAGGGAATGTTTTCCATTATTATATTATGGGAATTATTTTTCTCAACTTATTCTTTTTTTAACAGATTGTCTTCGGGTTGCGGACTTTAACATTTGTGTATCGTGTATATTAACTAAAAAACTCCTATATCTTGGCTACCGGCTACCGGTATAAATAACTTTGCAAAATCTTCTATTATTTTATGTAATTCTCATCTACTTTTAACATATAAAAACAATTGAAAGACACTTCTGCAACAAGGATTTAGAAAGACTAAATATGATGACGTGATTTACACAGGAGCCAGAGTGTAACATTGAAAATGACCTTGGCCTTTTGATAGCTAGTAGGCAGTTGTCAATGTCCATACAAATGATGCACTGTCTCATGAAAATATATATTAGTATAATCCAAGATGTAATTACATTCTTCTCATACATATTTTATTTTCAAAACATTCCTAACTATCTTAATTGTTCGTTGACATATTTGTTGTTTTACCCTTTTAACAATTATTATCTCTTTTTAGAAAAGTGTAACATACGATTGTTTATTTTAATGGTTTGTTTAATTCTTGTTACCAATATAACTCATCACACACTATCATACGTATGGACACGTAACGTTTAAGAAATACATACCATATATATGAATTTGATTTATCAGGTTGGAGCATGTATTATTAATAAAGAACATATAATTGTTGGCACTGGCTATAATGGAATGCCAGAAGGATTAGATGACGATAAAGCGGTATGGGACAGAGACGGAGAGCATACCAAATACTCTTATGGTAGGTCTTTATTTAGTTTAAACATTGCAAGTTTTTAATGATAATGACATACCTAATTCGTTTCCTGAACATGAAATTAAACATCTCAAACAACAGAATTTGCTCATTGAGACTGTGTGCATACTATATGGAATTGATAACCTGACAATTATAGTATTCCTACCTTGAAATATTTTGTTTTATTACATTTCTTTGCGTGAAAGATCGGGTTTTCTCAGTGCAAGAATATTCATAATCGCTAAATATTAATAACTTACGCAGAACACAATAATAACTAATGTTGCTAACTCAGAACACAATAATAGCTAACGTTGCGACGTTGAGGTGCGACGTCAACAAAGTGTTGTTGACGTCGACGTCATCCGCCGATAACGTTCAATAAAGCGAATATTTGTTTGAAAAACGTAATTTAAAATGTAATAAATAGCTTATTTAACTGCTGGGATTGATTATTGGATAATCCTTCACTTGATGGTAGACGTGCTTTGTTTTTTCACTCACTCTTGTGCGCTCGTTCGTGAAAAGAACCACACGTCCTCCACTCGTGAAGGATTTCCCTATAATCGATCCCAGCAGTTAAATGATCTCTATTTTATTCGTTATTATATGAAACTATAATTGCCGATGCATTCGTTCAAAGGTATGAATGTAATCGAAGGAGATAACAAAATATACTATAAAATGTTATTTTATGTCAGAAATTTCATCTCAAATAATTGATTAGCAAGTAAATATATCAATCGGTGTATAAATAATTACAAATTGACTAGTACTATATCATACAATTATAGTCAAATGCTTCCTTTTTGACGATAAAAACCCAAACATTCTACAATAAAAAACTCAGTCTGGTATTACGCCGAATTCGTGACGAGCAATTAAACACATTTTGTCTTATGTGGATGAGGGACGTAATCAGCGGTGTAAAAATAGGAGAGGTCTTGTTGTTGTTTTAAAATCTTAGATTAGTGCATTCATGGTTAGTTTTACATAAAAAAGGGTCGTGACCATTCGACGCTCACCAACAACGAAAAGATGATCTATAACTGCCATTCTTGAAAACTTAAAATTATCCGAAAGATTAGTCTTCTTTTAAATCAATTTCAATGTTAAAATAATTAAAACTAATGTCCTGTATTGCATACTTGAACTTGGGCCGCTAGTTTGGAAAACAGGCACACTAAACACTACACCACGGGGGACGCGCTGAAAACATCAATTGCGGCTCCAAGATGGGCTGTTGTTCGCATGTGTTTATTTGCAAACTACAAAATAGATATATAGGCGTTATGATGCTTATGCATAAAAAAAGTTCAAAAGTGTTTCCATTTTTCAGTTCATTTACAATCACGGTGATACATCGTACACCGGATATAGCTGTTAAAGTGATCAGAAATTTGACATGTTTTGCTGAGCGAAATAAGTTTATTTCTGTATTCCTGTGTTATTGTACAGTACTCGTACGAGTCAACGGTAGGAGCAAAGAGCTGAATGTTGCTGAAGTAAGCTGCAATATATGAAAAGTGCCAAAAATTTCGTAATTGTTTTAAATAATCAAAACAAAGTGTCCTGTTCACATAGGAACGATGCATGTTTGTGCCAATAGTTTGTTACTGTTCCGCTTTTATGTATTTTATCGAAACTTTGAATCGACAAATTCATTATTATATCAACTTTATCTGTATGAAAAATGAACAAGTGCAGTGTTGAAACTTCTTTGATAATTGACGTTATATGTTGCGATGCACTGTACGGGGGATAGCTTTTCATCGTAAATCATTGTACGGGGGATTGATTTTTAGTGTACTGGGGATAGAGATACATGATCGACCATTAATCAAAATGGACTGATTTATCGGGCAAAATTGTCTGCATATGGAGGAATGCTAATTGTATAATCGTACTGTAACACTACTAAATGATTACATGATTCTAAGATGTAACAGTCGTGAAATGATACATATTGCAAGTTGCACATGTAACACAAATTTGATTCAACCCAAATACAAGCTGATAGTACCTGTATAAAAGAATAGCCGTCACCAGCTGGTGAGAGGCATCAAAGAGACAAGCTGCTTTTTCAAACGACGTGTATAAAACCAGTTGTGAACAGTTCATATATTTTCTTAAGTAGGGGTCAATTTAGCATTTCTGAGAGGCGTTGGTTTAAAACCAGGGGCCAATTTATAATTATTAATAATATAACACCAGTCAGTAAGAAATAATGTGAAGTGTAAACAAGTCTTAGCGATTCCCTGCTGACTTTACAAGGTAACATGGGAGTCAATCTTTGTAAATAAATTGTTTTGAACGCAGTTATGGCCATTTTATGGTGCTATTAGCTGAGGAACTACAAGATATTTTGCTGCATTGTGTATGAGATATAGAGAATTCCTGCAAACATAACCTAGATTTAGAGCATGGTTTACTTTTAACAAGCTTGAGAGTATTGCTTACCGGTTGTCACAATATCATAAATTCTTTGTAATATGTCTACATTCACTAAGGGATTAGGGCCCAAACAGGACCAAACTGCGATTTATAACTATTTTTATGCCCCCACTCGGGGATGGGTGGGGGGATATAGATTTGCTAGTGTTCGTCCGTATGTACGCCGTACGTACGTCCCGAAAACTTGTGTCGTGTGCTCAGCGAAAGTTAAATCACTCGCATTCATGAAACCTAACACAAATATTAAGTAGCATTGCAGTAATGCAACTATTTTATATATGTTTTTGTCTGACATGTATTGCATGAGTTACAGTCCATGGCTTAGCCAATATAGGAATATGTACTACCCGAAAACTTGTTTCGCGCTACAACTATTGGACTCATATTCATGAAACTTTACACATATGTTTAATAGGGTGTGAAATTATGCAGCTAGTTGTTCACTGTTGCGTCAGACCTTTAACGGCTGTGTTATGGCCACTGACATAGCCAAAATAGGGGCTTCGTAGATGGAAAAACGTTTGCCGCGCCCTTGCTTAAAACTGTTTGAATTACAGTCGTCCAGCTTTACACAGGTGTTTTGTACCCTGTTAAAATGTGCACCATATGGTATTCTCATTTATTTTAGTTCATTTCATTTAAATATAACCCGTATATTATTTAAAACAGTGGGGCATTTGTGTACAGTGGACACATTTATAAATCACCCGACACAATTGGGACAATGATATGTCAACCTGAATTAATTCTGATGTTTCAGACATTCTATTAACATCTCGATAGGGTTCAGTAGATGTAAAGCAATGTTTAGTTTTATAAAATATAAGGGCAATACATCTGTCATAAGAAAACGAACCGGGTCATGATGGCAGTATGCGAAATTGTACCTCATACTGATGCGTTCTGCCAAATTGTATCGAAACCCAATCCAGGGTTCAGGATATGAAGTATTCGAAAACATGTCAATACGCAACAAACCGCATTAACTAGTAACTAAGCCATTCATTTTCCAGCTATCCCACGATTGGTATATATTTACGAGTAATAATAACGATTTGTTTTTTGATACCATTTAACATTGTGACCCGCTACTTGTAAACAAAATCAATTGCAATCATATAGAAACCATATGCATTGTGTAGCATACGCAGAAATAAGGCTCAAGATAAATTATGCGCATCTTATTTACTTATAACACATAAATAAAAGATGGGGACAATAAAATCATACTCGCAAAATTTGGTCATCAAATTAGATTCTGTCCCTTTTAAAGAGGCTCTACCTATATCTTTTTGTCCACCAATTGATATAAACTTTACTTAATTATAAAGAGGACTATGAAAAAGGTCAATGGCAATAATTTCACCCAATGTAATATGCGTTTTGCTGGGGAAAAACAGGATTGAATAGATCGGATTTTTGAAATTGTATTCGTAATTGTTTTAGACAAGCCGATTGCGGAGATTTTCCGATCTTATTCGTTTACAATCGGAACTACCTCGTCTGATTAGCGAAGAGTTCCGATCGATTCGTTTGCTATCGGAACTGCGCCGAATAGTTTGTAATCGCATTGCGCATGTCCGAGAAAATCGTAAAAACTCGTAGTTCTCCGGCAGGAATAAACGGCTGGGCAGCATTTTATTCCGGATATTGTTTTGATCATAATTAATAATTTACAGAACTGGAATACGAACCATGTTTCTTCTTAGAATACTCATAAAATAGCTTTGTATACATATAAATGCAGTAATATTGAGTATTTAATATTTTTCATTAAAAATCGCATAGATATAGGTAGTTTCTCTTTAAGTAGTAACTATATGGAAGAAACGCATGGCAGTAAGAACTGTTTTGTCAGGCTGTTATGCATGTGTTGTGGATTTTAAATGATTTAATTTTATGAATTTTCGTTTAAGCTATCAATGCTTTACTAGTTGACATGATACATTGAATATTCTTTCTATTTTGTATAAACTTATCATTTATGTGATATTAATTAATTTGAAAATTAGAGAAAAAAAGAGCTAACACCATCAATTTGTTAAAAATGCATTATTTTGTTTTACAATCATGTCTTTTGTACTAATTTTACTTGAAAATTCACCGTACGTTTGATACTTTATAAATGATATCACATACAAATCTATTGGTGGCGTGAGGACATCGGTCAAGTGTATTTACAGATGTCATATTTACAGATATATCTAGTATTTTTCTCTCGAGATATAAAATTTCTCTAACTATACCCCGTACACTCAATTGTGTCATATACCTGTATACAATAATGCTATACCCTGTACACTAACGTACACGATATTTGGCAAATAACACACTAATTTCAAAACATACAAGGCCACATTTTGGAACACACGTAGTTAGTATGAAAATTATGAAATCGTACGATTAAGAATTTCAAAAATTAAACAAATAACTAGATACTTTTTACTACCTATCGAATTTGACAGCACACCTTTAAATCATATATTTTCACATGTTTGCTTAGTACTAGCTGAATTTAAACCTTTCGAGGTTCAATTAAACATTCAAGTAACTGAAAAACTGATACGGTGTTCATTTGGTTTGATACATATACAGTAGTAACGACACGGACCTATAACATATCAGTTCTGTTCGCATTTTTACTCCGCGAACATGGACTATTTCTTTGTATTATACGGACTATTTTACGAACTTTCAATTAAAACAGAAGCCATTTTTTTACATCCGAAATTGGGCGCGCTACGTCGGCTATGGAGTCTAACAACACGAGTACAGTGTTTCATACCGTAGATTATGTAAAAGCGAATACCTTACCGGACGAAATAACTTCCCATTATGTGTCAACACGGTGCAGTGTTGTTGACAGGTCACCGCGACATAACTTGACACGTGACATAAATTGACATGTTTTTGCAAATTGGATTTGGATTACTGTCTGCCGCTACAGGTCCATTATCAAGGTATTTGTTTTGTCATTAAAATATATTTGTTAAAGGGACACACGGCAATCTTGAAGAATGGGTGTCTGGTTTTATTTATCCAGTATCATTTTTACTTTTACCCTGGTCACATTTAAATAAATCGAATTTTAAGTATTCACTATTTCGTTTTATTATACTATAAGTTTTAATGTATTATTGGTGCAATATTATCAAAAATGAATAATATGCAAAAACAAATTGCTTAATACTATTCTTATAATTACTATTAATGATTGAACAAATGCAATTTATGCAGAAAAACTAGCGGGACGCCGTGAGTTTTCAAAATATAGAGATTGCCATGTGCCCCTTTAATAAACAGTACAAACATTCTTTCAGATCGTACATATTTAGACATTGGCCAACTATAGTGCCTAAAAAGTGGTATACTGTATAATAGAAAGTTGATAATCTCTATAAGTGTTTTTCGTGTACTCCGATCTTTCCAGTAACTGGATGTACTGTAAACTGTAGAACGTTTCGTGGAATAAAACAATTACTAGTAGAAATGCTATCAATGCCCTCCGCATCCCCCACCCACGAAAGTACGGTAGGTGTGTGTGGGGGGGGGGGGGGAGGGAGGGGGTAGACGGAGCCCTTCATTTGATAGAAAGCCACAATGAAGGTACTCACTGACTTGGCAGAAACCAGAGCAACAAGAGTATAAACCATTAAGAGAAACGACAAGAAAGATCATAGACAAACATTAAACGCCACCGTCCCATTGGGCTTTAGGTGGGCGTCATCATAGGGTCCACAGCATGTCCGATCATCGTACAATTAAACAGGAAAGCATAGTGGCGAACTGTTAAACGGTCCACCACCAAGCATGCAGTACGTTGCAAAATGATAGGGTCGTAACCTCTTTTGATAAACTTTTTAACATGTTTAACAAAGATAGTATGAAAGTGATCATGACCAAAATCATACGAAGTTTATAAATGACATCACCATAGAAGTCAGGTTGTGATAGTCCTTGTCGCAGAACAGTCCTTACATTACTTTTATATTTAGAAAGAAGATCAGGGTTACGATAATAACATTTTGCAACGGTTTTACGAAGTTTATGGTAGAGGTAACCCTGATTGAGTAGCTTTTTAGTTATACAAAGATTACGAATATTAAAGTCCTCAACTCGAGTACAAGCTCTTGAAAAACGAATAAGTTGAGACACATATACCCCATAAGAAGTTGCTCGGGGAACTTCCCCATCCAAGTGGGGATAATTAACAATGTCAAAATTAAAATCATCTCTCTTGTCATAGATTTTGCTAATTATTTCACCATTTTCAATCGAGAGATCTAAATCAAGAAAAGAAGCGTTATTATCAGATATATTAGCTTTGTTAAGCTGAAGTTCTTTAGGATAAATAGTATTAACCATAGTTGGATAGAAAGGTTTGTCAATGTTCAATATGTCATCCAGATACCAAGAGGTGTCATTAAAGGCTTCAATAACATCTGGCTGGCTATCTGGTTAAAGACTCAACACAAAATCTCTTTCATAGCAAAATAAAACAAATCTGCGACAAGTGGTGCATAGTTCGTACCCATAGGGATACCAACAATTTGTCTATAAACGGTGGTTCCATACCTGACGAAAATATTATCTAATAGGAAGATGAGTGCTTCACAAACTTCATAGCAAGTCCACATAGTAATAATAATTGTCACCCTTAAACGATCATGAAATACCTTGGCCACAATGTAACTCCTTATTTACTGAAGCAAAGACATGTATCATGATACTAAGTCATTAAAGTAAAATATCCTATGAACAAAACGTGTAAAATTTAACAATTTTAGATTTTTGGCAAGAGTTGTTTTTTATTCCCCTTCTAGTATAAATGGCGTATAGAGCATTGCACCCTCTGTCAGATTTAACTTTCCTTATAATAGATTCTTGCTGTACTGTTGGGTGAAAAATACATTAAAATTGTTCTGTAATCATGTCAGATCAATCATATACTCGTATGATACAAACTATAATATGTATTGACCTTTATTTAATATGCCATTTACTCAGATTTGGTCAAGGGACGGTTATAGCCTATCGGCTTTGAATCCAGCGAACACGGATTCAAGTCTTACTGGCGCCTCTGGGTGTCTTCGATGTGTCCTGCTAGCCTCGTTCGTCTGATGGGAACGTAAATCGGGTGATCCTGTGTATCGGAGTCTGTCCTCCAAGCACGTTAAAGAACCATAGGTATCTAATCAGTAGTAAGCGTAGGACAGGGTTCCTGGATGCCTAAGTATCTTTCCTCCTCTCTTTGGGGTGGCTCGAAATAACCTAAACAACGTGTTGATGAGGCGTTAAACAATAATTAAATTTAAAACTGTTCCATTCCCCTAAACATGCCCTAGCTCCCCCTCGCAACACCTGATTCAAATTGAATACTCTGCTCGACTTATATTAACTTTTTATTCTATGTCTTTATTTTCTTTCAGACTGCACGTCATGTGGACGAAGACTCCATGTACATCACTGGCCAGAGTCAATGCTGAAGTTTATGTTCGCTCAATGATTTGCTTAATAAAATATACATATGAACTAAAATATTGTCTTTATAATTTCCACCATAAAGTGGTAGGTGAGACCGATTATATTTGGACATTCCCGTTCGTCCGTCACAAATCTTGTCTGCGTTACTTGGATTTTGACGAAACTTTGTACGAAGCATCAGTATGTGCATATCAAATATTGAAGATCAAGGGCGCCGTGACCCAATAATGATTATGAAACACTTTGTCTGCACTGTCCACTTCCGCAGAAGCAAATCTCATCAAAACTCATGGTTTGAGTGCATTTAGTGAGAGAATGATGCCTTTCGATTTTGAGGTCATTAGGTCAAAGGTCATTGTCACCGTAACATGATAATGTAAAATGTTGTAAACTGTAAGTCCACTTTCCCTAAAGCTCATGAAACTTAATGGATGGATTGCCTGTGGCGAGAGGGCGATCCTTTTGATTTTAAGTGGGTCAACGGTCAAGGTCACTGACCGGATAATGAAACGCATTGTCCGCTCTGTAACTTCTCTTTTCCTGAAGGAAGTCTCTTGAAACGCGCCATGGGTTGACTGCCTGTGATAAGACTATTGCACTGATTGATGATTTTGAGGTTAATAGGTCAAAGGTCAATATCACCCTAAAACGATCTTGGCCACAATGTAACTCCTTATTTACTGAAGCAAATACATGTATCATGAATCTACATGGGTTGACTGCATTTGGTGAGACAATGACCTCTATTTAATTCGAGATCAAATGTCAAGGTCACTGATCCGATCATGAAAACCATTGTCCGCACCGTAACTCTATTTTCCCTGAAGTAAATATATTCAAACGTCATGGGTTGACTGCCTTTGGTAAGAATATGATCCCTATTAATATTGAGGTCAGTAAATCTAAGGTCAGTGTCACAGTGACTTGATCATGAAAAATCGTGTCCGCAATGAAACTCTTTTTTACATTCTATGAAGCTAATTTCATAAAACGTCATACTTTGACTGTCTTTGGTGAAATGATAATCCCTGTTTATTTTGAAGTCAGTAGTTGAAAGGTCAGTTACCATGACCGGAAAATGAAAAGTCTTGCCCATACAGTTTTTCCTCTTCACCTAAAGCACATTTTATGAAACTTCATTGGTGGACAGTGGAAAGTGGATGATCCGTTTGCTTTTGGGTCAAAGGTCAAGTTTACTGCTAACATCCACTATCAAACATTTATTAACAAGGATAAGCAGTGGGGGTAGACATCTGGTTTATAAATATTACAACACACGTGTTACAACACACATGTTATAATATTAATGGTATAATATATGAATATTTTCTTGCACAATGTTGAATCCAGTAAAACAAGTGGTTTTGTTCACCGATACTGTCGCCTGTGAACCAAACCACTTGTTGTTAAATTACAGGATTCAACAGTGTGTCAGACATATATTCCGATCATCCATTTTTTTTTTTAAATCATAAATTTAAAAAAAATATATTAAAACAAACAAAACATGCTATTTGATGAAAACAGACGTATTGAAATTTTCAAAGTAGCAATATTCGCAGAATATAGTAGATTTCAACTGCTGAAAACAAACATGTAATTTTCTTTTAGGAAACAATTAATATAGTATTGATCATCGTTATACAGGGAAATGTTTAATATGTCTGTTTTCAAATACTATATATCGTAAAACACCGCACATGTTTATTCAATATTTACTTTCAATATAGTAGTGAGTATGACTGCGTTCTGGGACAGATATGAAACCATAAAAATAAATATAAAAGAATAATACATATATATATTTAGGTTAAAAACTATTTATGCCAACCTTACTAACGCACTATTTATATAACCCTACACTCACTTAGTTGCGCTCGGTTTGATGTTTCTATCATAGTTTAATTAAAATTGGAAAGAAAAAACAACATAATATGATATGAAATTGAAACGGCCATTTATTTATTAAATGACATATTTGAACGTTTTCAAAACATACCAAACATGTTTAATGTTTAATTAATTCCTTGAACTATATGAACTAATAGTTAGTAACATCAAAGGTGGGGATCTATATAAACGCCCACCATAGAAAATACATGTAATGATTAACATAGCAAATCATGTAATGTTTAACATATCAAGTAATGATTAACATAGCAAATGCATGTAATGTTTAACAAATCAAGTAAAAGTGAGATATAAAAGAGAAATATGTGTGTAAGGATGGGATGGTCGGAAATTAATAAAACACTAGACAAAGTAACAACCCATCATAAGACATATGATGATTACCGTAAATAATCGGATATATATAGTAAATCCGCCAAAACGTACGGTTTGGAAAATTCCTTTGTGTTTTATTTTCTTCAAACGGAAACGAGGCTGTGAGCGTGGCATGGCATAACAAACACACAAACACATGCCTTACTGTAAGATTTACACGGCATAACATACACAAATATTTTTGCCTATTTGTGAAGATATAAAAACATTGTTTAACAATAAGAATATATGATAAGCTAACATTATCTAAGAAAGTTGTCATAAAAGCATTTGTTTAACAATAAATTTATATATATGCCCTATAAGATAACAGACCCGCACTTTTTGGATTCACGCGTACAGTGTTTCACACCACCACAAATCTGGCAAGTGCTCCATTGACACAATGTCATGTCCACATGTTTATGTTATGCAATCTTCGAGCCTACACTATATAATGTTTGTTGCTGACAGTAGCATGTCTGTTACTAGTCAGTCATTTATTTACTTGGTTAAAGGGACACATGTCAATCTTGCTTTCTTTAAAGCTCGAGTCGCCCCCTCAGTTTTAAACGAACAGTTAAAAGAATATACTTCTGCCTGTTAAACTTATATTAGTTTATTGCTTTTTTCTGATTTCGAAAATTAACTCTGCAACGTATATTGCCGCCATCATGATTTCATTTTCCGATATACCGCTACAACATTGTTTGTTAAAATAAATTGGGCACTCTGAATTAAATCCAAAGCATGTATAGATTAAAAATTTAGTCTAAAATACATGGACACATACATTTTAAATATATGTGTTTACATAACGAAATTATTTAATTGTTTATATAGCCGGTCGTCTTTCTAAATGAGTATGAATGTTGCCGTCTTTGGGTCGGACCGTCCCGTTACTTAATTAGTACTTGTCTCCGTTTATTGAAATTCTACATATATACAGAGGAGAGATGTATTTATGCGATTTTGTTTTTATTCTCGCTTCTAAAATGACGAAATAAATCGATTTGAATATAAGGCGCATTCTCAGCAATACACAACGTATTGTGTGTACGGGGTGGAAGGGGTGGGGGTGGGATTGGCGGGTGGGGGGGAGCCGACTGGGTTGGAGGAATACTACCGTAATGCTGTCCTCATAAATACTGTGAACATACTACATCACAAATATAACAACTGCTGAACAATGCTCAAATCGATTTTTCTCTTATAAATGAATTCATAATTCCACAATTTTATTCCGTGCGAACATCGATTTGGAACGTCGATTCGGCGTATTTAAGCGATTATGGTGTACTTCGCTAAATTTCGGGGGAAAAAATTGCCTCCGATATTTTTTATATTTTACATATCGACAGAGAAAATATGTATCTACGCGTTCGCTTCTAAAATGATGAAATAAATCGAATTTGATTTAAACTGGGCATTCGAAGCTATATACAACTTAATCAATAAGGTTTGGAGGGTGGTGGGGGTGGGGTGAGGGGCGGAGTTGCAGAGATACTACCGTAATGGTGTCCTTGAGAAAAACTGTGAACATTATACTCTAATAATTTATTAAATACAGAACAATGTTGAAATCAATATATCTCTTAAAAAGGATTTCATAATTTCACGGTTGTACATTAACTTCGAAAGGCGATTGTTCATATTTTAGCAAATACGGTGTACTTTGTTAATTTTGGGAAAAACAAGTACTTTTTTCTGATTGACTTTAAATTATGGTTTTTAATAGTGAAAAAAATCATTCTCGCTGTTAAAACTTCATTTTTTCGCTATTTTTCGGATTCAGAAAATTAGCACTGCAACATATATTTTCACCATCCTCATTTCCTTTCCCGACGTACCGTTGCAAATTGGTTTGTTAAAACCTATTTTGAACACTCCGGCATAAACCAAAAGCATGTTTAGATCAGAAATTTAATCTGGAATGCATGGAAACATACATTTGACATATATGTATTGAAATAATGGAATTATGTTTTTCATTTCTTGTGTACCCGGTCGCGTCTGTAAATGTATATGCATTATGCCGTCTTTGAGTCCGTGGGTCATGTTAGTTAAGTTTGTTATTTTGTTATCAATTTTATCACGTGACCTTGTTTGATAGATATTCCTACGCCATAGGGCTAGCGTTCCTACTGATATGTCAATTAGGAGTAAATTTACCTTGGGCCGAAAAAAAAAGTCACCATTTTCCGTATTTTCTGATCACTTTAGCAGCTATATCCGGTGTACGATGTATCATCGTGACAACTGTTGTCGTTGAATACCATGCTATAGAGTATTTCTTTTTATATATGTGGTATGCATAAATATTGAATTGTCTATCCAAAGCTATATTATAGGTTAGCATTAGAATGAGTATACACGTTTGGATACTACATGACAACAGAGACTGATTAACTATCATATATACTTGATCATTTATTATTTTGTTCAAATTTTCACCAGTTACTTATAACATTATTTCCAATACAAATGTGCAAAAATCTAAATTTACAAAAAAATAATGCTAAAGACCCGTTTTACTTGACTAATACATAATTTTATATATCCTAGTGGTGTAACACTATATCGCAATTGTAATTGTTCCAATAGCAATAAATTAAAAGTGAATTTAAGTTTAAATTAATATGGAGAAACATTCACGTATGAATGTTTTTAAAAGTTAATCCCAAGATATGCAATTAATGATTTTGCTGATTTGGATACACTTGATAATGCCGATGTGTTTGTCCTTCACAGGCATTCGAATAGAACATACTCTTCCACATATAACTACAAAAATGTACCACAAACAAGTACACCTATTTTAAAATGTTGAAAACGAAAGCTGTTGTTAAATAGGTTCAATTCTATTGCGTTAACTACTATTGACTATTGCAATAGACATGGCATTATCAAAATTATTGCAATAGTATCGCACTATCGGTACCAGTACTTTCACCAATATTACTAAGCATCCCAATATAGTCCAATTAACCAAACTATTTACCATTAATAGGTACGTATCGACCCGGATGATGATATTAGTATAATTGCAAACTGACCGACCGACTGTTTATGGTATATGTGTATACAATAATAGATAGTGCATACATGTTCATATCATTGTTTATTATACATGTATGTCACATTATTCTTTATTAAATGAACACCAGTCGCATGTTAGCCAACAGATTGAACTATTAACTTTAGAATGTTGCCTTTATTGCGCAATAAGATCCAGCTATTCTATTTGCCGTGGCATTGTGAGCGCAAAAAAGTAGCATAACTCGAGTAAACGGAATGGTTTCGGTCAATATTCAAATATCTATATGATTTTTTTCATACAAGAAAACAACTACGTCCAATTTCGTCAAAGCTTATACGTATTTATCCAATACCCCTATTATACTGTTGACTTCGGCTACGCCTCACCAACATTACTAATTTTGAGTCAAGAGTCATCATTCTCTCAGGTAAAGAATATTAACATTGCCCTCGCGGTTTGATAGTTGTTTAGTATAAGCCAGACATTATTTTACAATGCAAAACTAAGTACTGTATTGCGTAATTCCAAAGTGGATCAAACAATAAAGGTAATCCCCATACTGTAAAAAATAACATAAAACGGCTTTAGAGTTTCATAGTTTCAGATATGTAAACAGATATGTAATTGGCATCTTGTAACATCTATGTACATTTTATCGGATAACGTATTTTTTTCAATACTTTCCAAAATTATTGATGTGAATTTTCTACATTTTCCTCTTTTGTGTTTGTGATCGGGTTTCCAACACTTGTCGTCTGTATGTATACAAATGTAAAAACTCAGTTGAACCTACTTATAATATAAAGTAAATGATTTAAGCTGTATTGGTTTAGCTAAGTATATAACAACTGTGTGTAATGCCAATCTATGTCTAGTGTGCCATGCTGTTATGAACGCTGTGATCAACAAGAACTCGGCAGATTTGAAAGAATGCAAGATCTATGTAGTACTGTTGCCATGCAATGAATGTACAAAACTGATTATTCAATCCGGAATAAATGAGGTGATTTACTGTAAAGATGAGGAAAGACCAGAATCTAAAGCTGTCCGCACTTTGTGTAAACTGGCAGGCGTGGAGTTAAGGTATTTACATTTTTACAGTATTTGTTTTCTTCAAATTTGTTAACTCAGGCCTTTTCCTGACATGAAGTAAGACATAAGCAAACGGGAACATAACATATATAAAAGACAAACAAGGTTTATAGATTAGGCACAATAGTTAAATAGAGATGGACTAAACTATAAGTAAATTCACATTTGTTGTCAATATTACTTTAAATATTTTTTAATAACGCCTATTGATCTATTTATTGAAATCAATGCCACAATTTCGAAGCGCACCGTACTGTGCATTCAGGGCGCATATACATGAATGAAAATAGACGCTCCTGGATCTGTTTACAATCTTGCCAGCCATAGCCATCCGATAAGCTTAACAATGCCCACATTTCATTTTGACCCTCCATGTTTACATTGTAAAAATAAAACAACATGTCGGCAGTATTTTTAGAAGTTTACTTCTGCGCATGACTGTTTCTAAAGTGCGGATGTACCAAGTAAAACGTAGGCTATGCAGTGTGACGTTGTTGTTTAGTTGTCAGCACCTCCAGCAGTCGATCACACTTTACTTTATTTTGGAATGAAAACCATTATATCTAGCAAATAAAACATAGGTGAATAGCATAATGCATCGACGTTGTGCACTAGTAATTATTGTTTCTGTGATCCCGACGAAAAGTTTACAATACAGACGAGGAAAGAGCAACATACGAGCCACTTATTAAAACAACACACAGTTATATTACTCCCAAATTATTCATCTTTACGTCATTGTGTCGGCCATTTTGATAGCCAACGCGTTCTTAATGCCCGGAATACTTTGTTTTTCAGTACGACCTATGGTACGTGGATTCAGAACCTTTAGACTGTCATCAATAGGCGTATTTTCAAGTGAATTAAATGTTAATGTTTAACTTTTAACTTGTGAGAAACAGCATTAGACGTCAAGAACTGTAACTTGTGCATCAACAACTGACATTAAACACGACGTCATGTGCGTAAAAATGGGCTAATTTGTCTACAATATTTGCAAGTAAAAGTTAGACAAATGCATGATACGGTCAGGCGATGACGGAGGGAATTGGGGATATTTACAGATACATTTCTGACAGTGTACATAAATGATGTTTACTTTAAAATATACGCCAGAACGCATCTAATGCATTCTTACATTTACCCCCACCCACCCCACGGAGGATCATGCCTTGTTTTCACTTTATTCCGAAATAGTGTATACATCTGACATGCTTTAGTTTAAGAACCTGAAGCATGGTTTCCTGTATAATGTAAAAACTGACTGTATGTATGTTCCCTTTCACCTGTAATAGTACAAAAGAGTATGAGAGTGGACCTTTGGAAACGGCCGAACACGATACATACGACATACTGCAGTCTCGGTTTGATTAAGACAGTTCATGAACGGTAGTGTAATATGCTTTCTACCGCTCACGCCCCCTAGCCACGAGGGCCAATACATAATGTGTTGAACATATACTCAGATTATTTAGGGCGGTGGTCTGGCCCAATTGCCCTCTGTTCCTACAACTATATAATTACACTGGACATTGCGACCATTTTCAGCAACATTTGCCAGTGCTTTTATTTCACTACGTATTGTCAATATATTATATTATATTGTTATGTGTGTGTGTGTGTTGTTTTACTAGAAACGGTTTCCTATACCACACATTAGTAATAATTTAAAAGGCATTTTAGGTTATCTAAAAGCACACGTTTGGCATATGCTTACGACATTTCTTCAAAATAAGGTCATGCATTATAATTATACCATAGGATTAAAACGTTATCACTAAACTTCATACGCCATTTGCATTGGGTACATTTAGGGATCATAATCTACATAGGGAAGAAATTACTGAAATATATCATAGAAACATTGTTACACACGTATGTTGTTCAGAGAGTGTATTTAGTGCACAAATCATTTTATTAAAATGTAGCTTTTATATAATGAAGTATTCAATTTGATTTGCACTTTTTCCAAAATGTAGGTCATGATTTCCAAGGCATCCCTTTTTAGTATTTATTGACATTCACACTAACTTGCTTTTAGTTCTGTGTGGCGGCTGTCTTGGTGATCCAAAAGGACCAGTAAGTAATAACACTTCTTCTGATCTGTAGTCGGATATACAGAATATATGTGGCTTTAAAGTAGAATACCGCTTAAGCCGTTGCTAGGGTTCGTGAAAGATGTTGAACCCTTATTACATTTCATGAGCTGACTCAATAAAACCGAGTCTGCTACTTGTCTTACCTGTTTGAGTTTGTTTCTTCCACGGGATCCCCATTTCAGTATTTTATGGATATTTACACTAACGTATGTTTAGTTCTGAGTGTCTGCTTTAAAAAGTCGCCCGACTGCAAATCAGTATTATTATTACTTACTGCTCCTTTGGGATCACCAAACCCATTCTATGTGGCTTTAAAGTATAATAACGCTTAAGCCTGTGCCAGTGCTAGTGGGCGTGAGAGGTGTTGCATCTGTTATTAACTCTCATGGCCTGACTCAATAAAACCGAGTCTGTTACTTTTGCTCTATTATTTGTGTTTGTTGCTTCCAAGGGATCCCCTATACAGTATTTATTGACAAACTAGCGTTTGTTTAGTGCTGTGTGGCAGCTGTATCAAGTCGTCCCGACTATAAATCATCAGTGTTATTACTTATTGGTCCTCTGGGATCACCAAGGCCAATCTATCTGGCTTTAAAGTAGAATACTGCTTAAGCCGGTGATATGGAGTGTGAAATGTGTATGTATGATTATATGTATATGGTAAAGTTGTTCAACTCACCGAAGATTGTATTCACTTTATATTTCAGACCATATCCAGAGAAAAATACACGGATAGATTTCGATTTAAAGTTTGGTCCAGATGTACCAGGTCCACATTTGACGAGGCGTGATATTCCGCAGCAACCATAGATACATACCAAATTACGGGTGGCATGTCATAGGTTACAAATTGAAGAGGGGAGATGGGTTAAACGAAATAGAATTTCTGTCAATGATAGAGTATGCGTATTTTGTAATACACTCGAAGATGAATTTCATTTTGTGTTGGAATGCCAAACGTACACTGTCTTAAGAAAGCAATACTTTCCAATATATGTTTACAAGAGGCCAAATATGGTGATATTTTTGGAATTACTAAATTCACAAAATAAAGTATATATTCGCAAGTTGTGTACCTTTGTTTTAAAAGCATTTAAATTACGATACGAAGCATTATATAGAAATGAGTAAATATGGGTAATTATTTTACCGAATGTATTATGAAATGTTAATTTCAGTATTTATTTATATTATGTAGTAATACGCTTTCTCAATGTTTGAGTCCACTTAACGAATGATAGCATATGATCTTATATGACTTGTGCATGAGGAAATTGCTGAGTGCGTAGTTAGCGAGCGAGTGCGTGCGTGCATGTCTGTCTGTATAAGTGCATTTTGCTGTGACTGGCTCGGAAGTTATTTTTTTTGTAAAATCCGACACTGTTGCCATGTTTTGTGAAACTGTATCTTGTATCGCAAGGGCTGTTGAGCCCATTGAAATTAGGAAATAAAGTTATCTATCTATCTATCTATCTATCTATCTATCTATCTATCTATCTATCTATCTATCTATCTATCTATCTATCTATCTATCTATCTATATATCTATCTGTCTGTCTGTCTGTCTGTCTGTCTGTCTGTCCGTCCGTCCGTCCGTCCGTCCGTCCGTCCGTCTCTCTCTCTCTCTCCCTCTCTCTCTCTCTCTCTCTCTCTGCATTATAGAACATTTACTATTACTGTTACTAACGCGTACCAGAAATCAGCAAACAATACTAGACCTACTACAGTAGCTGTTGCTTCTCGTTACGTTAAGTGTGATGACAGATTACAAGTCTACATAAAAACAATCGATACAGTACACATTAAATTATGATTATCACGGTAATATTAATAGAGAGTGAGTGTTAACATTTATTCTGAAATGATTATAATTAATTACTTATTGAAAATGAAACAATACAACTTATTGTTTTAAGTCATAAAACATATTTCTTTTTGTCTGAAGAAATAACATTGTGGTTAGAACTGTATATTTGTGACTCTGATACAATGGTAAAACCACTTAAAGCATTAGTAGAAAGATACCGAATATAATATTGACCATTGTTCATGCTTTAATCTGTATTTTACTGTCATTGTGTTATTGCTCTCTCACAAGGAAATCACGATAATGATAATATATTTCAAAAGGAAAAGATATAGAGAATGTCATATCATACAAATTAAATTATAATTGCAATATTGGGTAGTGTTTCATGAATATAATGGTCCTATCTTCAAAACGTGTATTGAATGCATGTTCTAAGTTCTAATTAAAAGAGTGCACAGTCATAGATACTTTAAGGAGTATATACGAGGATGGAAAACATAATTAATAATTTACCTTCGCTGGCACTAATCTGAAAATTAACGTAAACGCTTATTCTAATACAAATTCCGTTTCTTACCGAAAATTTGAAAGTTTTGAGTCAGTTCCGATTGTTGTCTTTTCTGTAGATTTTATCTCAGTAGATACCTTGTTTGTAAAATTATGTGAAATGTGGCGTTGATAAATGCAAACTGACAATCAAAACAATATGATTTTCTTCAATTATATTCATATAAATACCAAGTATTATATATGAAAACCAAGAGTTATAATAAATATTTCACCTCTTCGGTTACACTATGTGTTATGAATACAAATTCCACATATTAACCCTTTATTTCTAAGATCTAAACCATACATGCAAATACTGAAAAGGGGATCCTCCGAAAGCAACAAACACAAACAAGAGAGAAAAGTAGCAAACTCGGTTGTATTGAGTCTGTTCATGAGATGTAATATAAGTTCCAACACCTCTCACGCCCACTAGCACCGGCTTAAGTGGTATTCCACTTTAAAGCCATATAGATTGGGCTTGATGATCCCAAAGGACCAGTAAGTAGACTGTTTACAGGCTCCACATAATACTAAACAAACGCTAGTGTAAATGTCAATACATACTGAAAAAAGGGATCCCTTGGAAGCAACACACACAAAAAACAGAGAAAGGTAGAAGACTCGGTTGTTTTATTGATTTTTTGTTCAAGCATTATAATAAATATTATCCTTCTCAATTACACGCTGTGTTATCAATACAAATTGCACATACTAACTCCCCATTTCTAAGATCTAAACCGTATATATAAATAATAAAAAGGGGATCCCTTGGAAGCAACAAACACAAACTAGAGAGAAAAGTAGCAAACTCTGTTTTATTGTGTCTTTTCATAATAGGTAATATAAGTTGTAACACCTTTTATGCCCAAAGCTCAAAGCTGAAGCGGTATTCTACTTTAAAGCCATAAATATTGGGCTTAATGATCCTAAAGGAGTAGTTAGTAATAGTACTACTGATTTGTAGTCGGGGCGACTTTTTACAGCTGCCACTCAGCACTAAACAAACGCTAGTGTGAATGTGTCAGTAAATACTGAAAACGGGATCCCTTGGTATCAAGTACAATTAGATATAAAAATAGAACAGGAAAAGTAGTATTCTAGGACGACATTCAACCACAAACACACACAGAAACAAAGAACAACTCTAAAGTTGAATAAAAGGCCAAATAAGACATCACAAACACAAATGGGTTGAAAACAGGGATACTGCCTTGGAATGGTCAGTGGCAAAAAAGGCCGCTGGGGCTTTACACCAGGTTCTAGGGTACACCAAACATCATACTTACCCTACTGTCATCCCAATAAAACGGGACAGCGTAAATAAAGAAATCCCCGTCATGAACTATTCTCTAACTACCAAGGCAGCATTATTAGGCAATATAAGTAAAACAGAATGATTCAAAAAAAAAACAATAGCCGCCTAGAAAACCACAAACTTTAAGACAGTACTCAATGACTTGGCAGAAGCCAGAGCAACACCAGAACAAACCAAACAAAGAAAAGAAAAAACTTAGCAGACTCGGTTGTATATGCCTTTAAATCTTCATTCACTAACCTCTTTCCGTGTTCCTTCCGAAACCGTTATCAGTATTTTATTCAAACGTGTCAATTCTCCTCTTGGATTAACTATTTTATTGAAATTATCTTATAAAGTCTGCTTTCAGAAATCGTTTAGTCGACCAAGACGCAGGATGATTTCCTCTATAAGGAAGTGCAATACCAAGAGATGCAGTTGTTTTGACTTGAAACGGAACACAATGCAGTATGCAATATGTTAGACAAACTAGTATGTCTTTAAACGTTCGAACATAAATACAATGCATGTAATCCCAAAACGTTAAACAATTACTTCTTACCAACACTTTCGTCAGTCAGGTCATAATGCATGTAATCCCAAAACGTTAAACAATTACTTCTACCAACACTTTCGTCAGTCAGGTCATATTTCAATAAAGTCAATGTTCAGTCCAATCGGTTGAGTATTTACTTTATATATGTGACCTTGTGAGCGTCGGAGTTATAAACAACACTTGCTGCAGTGTTCGTGGGTTTATGAAGGGTAGAATCATTTGTACGGAATAAACCTAAAACAATACACAACGAATACGTAATATACACGTCTCGGAAAACGGACAAATAAAACAAACACGATACACAACCCACGCGACGGTATTTCATACTTTTAAACATAATATATATATATATACAAACAATGTCTTACCAGAATCGAAGTAGAGATACTATAAGATGTAAATATAATTCTTACGAATTACAATTGACGTTATTTCACTCACGTGATAAAAAGAAGATACATTTATGAGTACAAACTAGGTATTGTACGTCGTCAGTCAGAAGGAGAAGTAGTGCGGAGTATTGATTAGGCTGAAATTGTTGTTGTATTGGTCAAGGTTTACCACCACTAATTACATGTAAGCCTCCGAGGTGTAGTCGAATGTAGTTCCTATAATAAAAAGTAATCCCTCCTTTTTTGATGAAAACGGGCATTATAAGTAGGGGAAAATTGCCCATTCCTATTCGATTTTGTGGTTGTATGTATAAAAAGCGTATTTATAAGTTTTACTGGATCACTGACGAACATTTTCGAAATTTCGACTCTATGCTTACACTGTGTGAGTAATGAAAACAGTCAGTCAATGAAAACAGCTGTACCCTTGACCTGTTTAGTAAACAAACAAGAACTTTCTTACATGTCTTGTGACCCCACCTTTTCTGGTGATATTTTAGTTTTCTATATGAACATTACACTGCTGCATTATCCATACTTGAGTTGAATCTGCAGCAAATCATTAATATGTGACACTTTAACATTGGTGTTTATGGGGAAAATAATTAGTGGTATAATACCTCAATATACACGGACTGGGCATTACAAGACAGTAAACGTAAAAATTGGCACGGAATATATAGCTATCTTCTAGTACATTAGGTTTGCATCCACCAATAGTAAAACAGTACATACTACAATACAAAATACTAGACCTGGGTCACAAATGGTAAAAAGCCTTTACACGCTAGATATCATGGTCCTTAATCAGTAGAGAAAAGGGTCCGTGATCTAAATTATATTGTTAATATTCCTGGGAGGCGAAAACAACGTCAACTTTGTCATATTAATATGTTAAAAGAATACATTGACAGAGATAACATTTCTTCACATTCAGTTAATGTATTTGCTCTGTCTCACGTGAAAATTTCAGTGCCGACTTACAAAATGAAAATGAACATTTTGACACAAATGATCCTGGTTTAGCTAAACTACAAAACGAGTATGAAATGAGAAATTAATGACTGTATTGATAACATCGGAAATGCCAAATACGTTACAAAATTCGATCTTCTAAACGGATTCTGGCAAGTTCCTCTCACAGAAAGAGCAAAAGAAGCCTAAGCATTTGTTACTCCAGATGGACTATTTCAGTATAACGTTATGCCATTTGGAATAAAAATTCACCAGCAACGTCTCAACGTCTCGTCAGTATGGTATTATCTGATCTAGATGGATCTTACGCGCACATTAACGACGTCATCGTTTACAACCTTTTCCAAGACCATAAGAAGTTAATTCGACCATCTTACAGATGCGAAGTTAACAGTCAACCTCAACAAAAATGAATTCTGTCGCGCTGTTGTCACGTTTCTAGGACACGAAGTGGGACAGGGTCAGGTAAAACCTATTGAAGCTATGGTTAAGGCTATCTCTGAATTTCCTGTACCGACTTGTAAAAAGCACTTGATGCGTTTTCTTGGTATGGCTGGTTATTATAGAAAATGTTGTCGTAATGTTTCAGTCATTGCCGAACCTTTGACAAACTTATTGAGTAAAAAAAGCAGTGGGTAAACTCGTTTTTGTTTTGTTATACAATGTTTTATTTCATCATTCAATTGATACATTTTACAAGCGCATTAGCATATGGTAGATAATAAAATACTATTTACAATACAGTTTGTATTTATGAGGAAATAATTTTTTTGGTTACGGACGAAGGTTATTGAGTTTTTAAAGGTATAGAAGAGTATATTTTGTAACTCTTGTTTCTTATCTTCTTTTTAATTCTTCATTTTTATTATTGTAGTCTTCGGTTGTAAAATGTAACATTTGATCAGTCACGTTAGATAATTCTGTCACGTGTTCAATATGGATGCGCCCATCGTTCAGGCGACCTACCCAAAACAATAATTAAACAACTAATATACATAGGATCTTATATGAGTGACTGTGTATTATTGATTTTAATCTCTAAGTATCCTGTCTTTTTATCAAACGAGTTTCTTAATGCCAATAATACAGAGTCACGAATGTAAGATTCTATATATTACATAACACACCTACGACGTGAAAGTTTCGCTTTAACGTTGTCCAATTACCTTGTATACGTCGGCAATTTGTAAGAGAAAGTGTTGTTTTGTTGTTTACATGTCGTCAGAATCCAAGACTAATGTTTACCAATGTAATGTCATGGATTGTATAAAATTTAATGACCAAAATAAAACAACTTGAGAATTTTTCTTCAGATACTGTGCATAAAACCAATGCTTAGTCATGCTTGTGAGTTATGGGAATTTTCTAAAGCGCAACCAAAATACACGACTAAATGCAAAAGTGCAATATGTCTATTATGTAAATTATTTAGTGACACTTATTCCAAAAGTTGCCCCCGGTGTGAAAGACAAGTTTCATCTATTTCAGAACACTATATTTTTTATTGTGTTCGTACTGAACATATTTCAGTTAAATTGTGGCAGTCAATTTTTACCATTGTTGGTTCAAATGTATTTAACATATTCATAAACTTAAGTCCGCGGGAACAAATAATTGTCATGCTAAATGGTATGAGACCACTTAGCGATAAATGCAATTTGACTTGTTTAAAAGTTGTTATTAACGCTTTCCATTTAATATGGAGTGTTGGACAAGCGGTAAATTGAAAATAATGTATTAAAAGCCATGTGTGTAATTAAAATGTAATGTCATTGACTCTCCCTTATATTTCGCTTCCGTAAGGGAGAGTGATTTTATAATGTTTATTTTTCAAGAATGTATTTGCTAAACTGGTAAGATGAAGTAAACTATGTGTGATTCCATACCTGATCTTTTATTTCGTTTCATAAAGGCTGGGTATGGACTCGATTACTAGTTTATCTTTAAACATAACAATTTTTTAACACTTTGTAATCTGTTGTACATATTGAATATGAAAAGTATTTATTATAAGGGTAAGCAAATATGTTCCATGAACATACGAGTACAGTCATGGAATCAGTTTAATTATATTAAAAGACTCCAACATGAATGTATATATATTAACTTATTCTTATACTTTACTCTATGTCAAAATTTCTCTCATTGTCTATTGTAGTAGTACTTCTGTGTTACTGCGTATATTTGTCCCTAAATTACTGATTGTCATGTATATATTATTATTGAATTGTTTGAATGCTTATATGTAAACTTATATTGTATGCTCTCCAACTGGGAGGAAAATAAAGAATCAATCGATCAAAATCAAGAAGATTAGGTCAATGTGTCGTTATACTAATAAGATCACTCACTATGAATGTTTTACCTTGATGTCTATTTTTAATACATATTTCAAGTTGTTAGAAAACATCAATTTCTTCATTATTTAAAACGTCAGAATTTGTTGGTAATATATATGTTATGCGCAAAATGAAAATATGCGCAAGATAAGACTTTTTAAAAATGCGGGTGATTATCCGAATTTTTAAATTGCGTGGTTCAATTCCGCAATCGTCCCTGCGCAAATTAGGACTTTTGGGCATAATAGGAATATTTTCGTTATCTTCCTTGCGCAAAGCAGGACGTGGGACAAAGGAGGAGTATTTTAGTTCTAATTGTTAATTATAACACTGACCGGAATAGCTTTCATTAATGCCGGAATAACTTGGCTCAAACCTGCTGCTTATATATACTGAAGCGAAAAAGAAACGCAACTCGGGAATTTCCGCTATAAAACATAAAACATTCTCAAATTGCACAAACACGTGGTGTACATTTTACATCTTACCTGGTCACACACAAAAAACTCCCTGTATACCTAAATTTAAGATAGTACTTTTTTTATTTAACCTTGTTTCTGAAAGAAATGTGATTTCATATTGTTTGATACATTTCAACTAGATCTTCGTACATCAAGAGTGTTTTTTGTCAAATATAGTGTTTGAACCGCTGTGTATTACATAATGGCGGTTGCTTGTTGTTTTTCATCTACTGCCCGGTAAATCTATACACTATACGATTTAGTGTACATTTTTAAAATCTACTTAATAACAATTTAATTTTTGAAGAGGTCACCAGAGCTTAATAATTGCTCTCTCTCTCTCTCTCTCTCTCTCTCTCTCTCTCTCATGTACATGTATATGTTCTGATAGATCCAGCCACACACACGCCCACACACGTACGTACGCAAACACACACACACACACACACACACACACACACACAAAGAAATGAATATCTAAAACCGTGAATGACAGTGAGAAAATCAAGAAACAGATTCTGGGAATGGGTTACATGTGCCTCCAATTAACACCATAGAGGATAGCATAGATAGAATAAGACATAGAGGATCTAACATGTGTGCTCATTCATTATTGAATTTATTAAACGAGTTGGCAAAAAGGATATAATGCGAGTCTCTAACCGAGCGAGGCATTTTTGCTAATGAGTTTAATAAATTCAATAACGAATGAGCTAGAATGTGAGATTCTATTTATCACATACCTCACACATCGAATTGTGTTGCACTTGTCTGTCACTTCTACAAACGACACCGACAAAGATCGTGAGGATAAGGTCATAGTAGTAGTTCGGTCACACCTGATGTAAAGAAAATATTACCATGTAAAGTTTATAATTTTATTACTTTTCAATATGACATTTTCCTGTCAGATACTGTTTTGGTCAAAGTGTTTTTATTAATTTGTTTGACATGAAAATCAGCAACTTCCTCCGCTGTAACAATTTTTTCAATCTAGAGATCCCCAGTTTCGCAATTGCTGTCTGACGTTTGTGGTATAATAACTAATGTTTCCGGTTCAAATTAAAATTAAAATCTGTGTTGTAGAGCCTCACAATAAAGAATGTACCGAAACCTCTAAGCACAGTCTCCGTGACAAATCCATCACATTTACCATCAATTTTGACACAGTCGCCAGCCGACACCGTGTTCACCGCCATGTTTGTTTCGACATTTTGACAGCTCGTAGAAATAGAAAATCATCAGTGATTACGCCCCCATTTGCATAGTTTTTTCATACTGCAAAGACAATTCTCGGGGTTTCATTGGTAAATACGCCGTAGACATGAGAGCCCGTGTCTATGTCTTGGGACGTGAACATTTGAAGATTTCTCCAGTGGTGCCTAATATATTCAATACACAAAAACAAAATGGCGGAGATAACACTGCCAATTCGGTGTGAAACCGTCGACTGTTTGAGAAAGATCTACATAGATTATGATAGCGATAACCTTGCTGAAAAAGTTTACCATAGAAACCATCTTTAAAGTTGTTTGTGTTTTAATATAAGTAATAACAAAAATAAGTACAAAAATCGAACAGGAAATGCAGTTTCACAGAACAAAGTAAACCCCAAAACACGCATTGCCAACAACTCTGAAGTATGACAAATTCGTTACAGTACTTAACATTTCAGTAGAGCAGATCATGTGATGTTACTTATCAATTATTTCATTTTTGAATTGTACAGGCCATCTTACAAGCGGGATCCCAACTATAGAGCGACACAACCACTGCTACTTCTTAGGCATGCTCTGTCCATGTTTGACAAAACATTAAAGGAAGATGTGCATGAAATCGTATTTGTCGTTTTTCCAGCTGATATAAACAACACCCTTTGGAAATCTAAAATTAAGCACACGTTAATGAAGAAGTCTACCTTCATCCCCACCACAAAACCACGCTGGAGCATTTCTATGTTCTAGCACGCCGTCTGCAAAAAGATGCAACCCCAGGCCAACCCCCGAAGAACTAACACGCAAACAAACCAAACCAAAGTCAAAGTAAGCCCATCCCAAAATCTGAGAATCATTAATGTAAACTGCCAGTAATTTAGGCTTTCTCAGCATGCTAGATTCCACTAAACCAGATATTGTTGTTGGAACCGAATACTGACTTAAACCCAAAATCCCCAACTCAGAGGTCTTCCCTGACAAATATAACGTATGTAGAAATGATAGAAAGCAACGAACAGGATGGGGTGGGGGTTATTTATCCTAATCTTTAAAAAACTAATCAGTGAATCCCCACCTGAACTTAAATCAACATCAGAAATAATATGGACGAAAATCAAACAAAATGGTAAAACCGCTATGTATATTTGCTGTGCCTATAGGACAGATAAAGACTCATCATGTATTGATGAACTTGACAGCTCTATTTCACGTAATGATAGATCAGGCAGCACCATATTAGTAGGGGGAGATTTTAATCTTGATGATATAGATTGGGAATCTCACTCAATGAAAGCAGGTGCCACCCATACTGAGGAATACTCTAAACTGTTAGACTTTTCGGACCAGTACAGCCTGGACCAGAATTACTGAGACATCAAGCAATTGCTTTTACCTCATGTTTAGAAAAGGACCATGTATCTGTTTGGTAAGAGGGACGGGACAAAATTAAATCCAACCTAAGGTCATTTGCTCAAGATTCTCATCACATATTAAAACCAAAACAGTCCACAAACTCTGGGACATGTTTTCTTCATAAAACAGAAGAAGTTAAGACAAAGTACATCCCATCCAAAACTGTTTCAGGAAGACACCACTTCCCCTGGTTTAATCATGTGCTTAAGCATTTGATAAAATAAAAAAGAACTTTATACAAAAGTAAAGAGAAACAATAATAAAAAGGTCAATAAACTCAAGAAACCTAGGGCAACAATTCAAAAGACACTGAGAAACACATACTGGAATTACATGAACGATATTGTCTTTGACGAGAGTGAACACAAACAGCACAACCAAAAAACTAGGGGGATTCATCAAAGGCCCCAAGAAAGACTAGCTCCTCTCAGATACAAAGGTGTTCTTTTTACAGAGGCAAAAGACGAAGCCAACATCATAAATAAGCAATTCAGCTCTGTTTTCACTAACAAAGACAACACGAATATGCCAGAGATGGGCCCAAGCTCCTTTCCACGATGAACGAAATTAATGTAACCCTAAATGGAGTGCACAAACTGCTAAAAAACGTAAACTCAAATAAAGCCGCAGGCCCTGACCAAATAATTGCCCGTAATCCTTTATGAATGTACCCAAGAAATTGCCCCAATCCTAACTGAACTATACAATGAGTCCCATAAAACTGGGGAAGTCCCAGAGGATTGCAGAAATGCAAATGTTACCCCATGTTTCAAGAAGGGAGAGACATATCTAACCAACAACTATAGGCCTATTTCTCACACATGCATATCATGTAAAATTCTTGAATATGTAGTAGATCACCTCGACAGGTATAAGATCCTCATTGATAACCGGCACGGCTTTAGAGCTAGAACATCCCGCGAAGCACAACTTGTAACCTTTGTCCACGACCTGGCATCAACACTAGGACGTGGGAAAAAACTGAAATAGCCATTATGGATTTCTCCAAGGCTTTCGACAAAGTAAATTATAGCAGACTTCTACTAAAGCCTTCTTTCTACGTTATTTGCTCCAACTCTGACAAATGGATTGAGTCATTTTTGACTAACAGACAACAGCAAGTGGTGGTCAATGGTACCTCTTCCCACCAAGCCCAAGTGGAATCCGCTGCACCACAAGGTTCAGTCCTTGGGGTCCTTCCTTTCGTACTCTTCATAAATGACCTCACTGAGACACTAAATTCCAACGTCCAACTTTTCGCAGATGACTGCCTAGTTCACAGAGCTATCAACACTGCCACTGATTTCAACCAACTGCAGGCCGTCCTTGATAACCTAGGAGTCTGGGCGAAAAAATGGAAGATGTCTTTTAATATTTATAAATGCCATATAGTCCAGGTAACCCGTTCCAAGAGGAAACATACATACACCTTGCATGGCCAAGCACTTGATAACGTCAACTCAGCAACCTACCTGGGTGTAGACATCAACTCAGACATGTCATGGTCTCCTACGCCAATAAAGTGACCAATATAGCCAGCCATATACGAGAATACACATATTAGCACTAGGCTCAATGTAATCATGCATCTATACGAGAATACACATATTAGCACTAGACTCAATGTAACCATGCATCTATACGAGAATACACATATTAGCACTAGACTCAATGTAACCATGCATCTATACGAGAATACACATATTAGCACTAGACTCAATGTAACCATGTATCTATACGAGTATATACATTTTAGCAATATACATAATGTAACCACACCACGAGCATACACATTTTAGCAATACACCCAATGTAACCATGCATCTATATGAGCATACACATTTTAGCAATACACCCAATGTAACCATGCATCTATATGAGCATACACATTTTAGCAATACACCCAATGTAACCATGCATCTATATGAGCATACACATTTTAGCAATACACTCAATGTAACCATGCATCTATATGAGCATACACATTTTAGCAATACACCCAATGTAACCATGCATCTATACCAACATACACATACTAGCACTACACAAATGTAACCATGCATCTATACGAGCATACACATACCAGCACTAGACTCATTGTAACCATGCATCTTTACGAGCATACACATACTAGCATTACACCCAATGTAAACATGCATCTATACGAGCATACACATGCTGGCTTTAGACACAATGTTACCATACATCTATACAAGCATATACATTGTGGGAGTGGTATACTAAAAGCGTTGTGTTCGGTTCGTACCTTTATTATCACTGATCAACAACAAATATGAGAAGTGACGTTAACGGAATCTACGTCACGTCCAATACAACGCGTTCACATCACATACAATTACAGCGCGTAATACAAGTGTTCACAACATTCTCCGGGCCTCGAAAAAATAATATAGTCCTTTAAATCACTGAAACAGTCACTGAATGTCTCTTATATCACTTCCAATGGATATAGTTTCACGAGTGGTCTTGATGTAAATCCACAGGTAGTACGGATCATGGCTGCTCTGTCAGTCCATCTTTCCCGGTGATAAGCTCTGTAACAACCCCCAATCTTCCAGCGTAGCCTTGGTGTTATATCATCGTGGACTTGGACGACGTCACCGATTTTGATCGTCTGCTGATTGTTACAATACCGGTCGTCTGATGGTGCTCTCGTAGACTTGCGAGGTACTCCCGTTTCCAGCGTTATCGGAAATGTCTGATCAACGTCGTCTGGGCTCCGGCGCGTTTTGAGACGTCTGAGCGGCCGCCCAGATCTGGAGTAGCAGCGTCCGGAACATCTCTGTATGGTAGACTGGTTACTCTGCGTCCATAAAGTAGATGTGCTGGTGTAAGAGGTTCTGGATCACCTGCATCGGAAGTGACGTACGTTAGCGGTCGATCGTTCGAGATTGCTTCGATTCCTAATATCTTCGTGATTGTAGTCTTCGTTAGACCGATCAGACGTTCCCCCCAGCCACCAAACCACGGAGCTTGTTTCGGTATGAACTGCCATTGGGTACCATGGTTACTGAGTGCTTCTCGAATTATCGTCGACTGGAACAGTAGTCGAAGTTGACTTGAAGCAGCATTGAACGTCGTTGCGTTGTCCGATATCATGATGCGCGGTAATGACTTCCGGCTGGAAAATCGTCTGAACGCCAGCATGAAGGATTCTTCTGACAGATCATGTACAACTTCAAGGTGAACTGCTCTGGTTGATGCACAAGTAAACAGGCAGATGTATACCTTCGTTTTACTTCCGGTTCTATTCCGTGTGTAGAGGGCCCCAGTGAAGTCGACTCCAGTGACTGTGAACGGTACAGCGTCCTCTACTCTGTTCTTTGGCAGCGGTGGTGGATCAGGAGCAGGATATGGTCTGCCACCGGTTTTCCGGCAAATCACGCACTTGCGGAGTACAGACTGGACATAGCGGCGTATAGTAGGATTCCAGTACTTCTGGCGTAGATGTGTGACGGGAGAACTCACTCCGGCATGTAGCTGAGAAACGTGGGCGTCGAGTACTATTAGGCGAGTTAAGGAATGTCTTGAAGGTAGGAGGTGCGGAAATTTCGCTAACTCTTCAAGTGGTGCATTGTGAATTCTCCCGCCGCAGCGAATGTCCCCAGGGTCATCAATAAACAACCTGAGCTGCTTGACAAGTGGCAAGCGTCTTCCGTTGGACTTCATGCTCTCAATCTCGTCATGGTATGGTTTGGCCACATCTTTTCTGCAACGTGTAGTTCCTGTACGGTCAAATGTTCGAGTCTTGATGATGTTCTGCCAATTGTGCAGTTGTATATGAATCTCAGTACGTATGCAGTAACTCTGAGCAACTTCCTGTACCGGCTGAACCTATGGATGTGAAGTACGTTGTGAATTCCCGATATGAATGTCGGCTGTGTAGTAGTGGGCGGGACATACGGGTGGTGTTCTTGGCAATCTTCAGTCATCGTTGTTAGCGTAGAGACATTATTGTACTCCCAATATGGCCACTTGGAATTATCATTTAGCCTATCAGGTGCTCTCATCCAAAGATTGCTTTTCGTGAACTGTGATGAAATGATTCCACGTGTATGTAGGTTTTCGGGATTTTCGGCTGTAGGGCAGTATCTCCACTTCCGCTTCTCCGTCAAGTCATGTATTTCCTTTACTCGGTTTGCAACAAATGTTTTCAGTGGATTTGATGTGTGTAACTAATGGAGAACATTCTGGCTATCTGACCACAGGTATACAGTTTTCACACTGATGGACTGTTGTGACAGTACATGTCTGGCAAGTCGAGCACACAGGACGGCGGCCATCAGTTCCAATCTGAGTAGTGTAAATAGTTCCAATCTGAGTAGTGTAAGTTCCTTCAGTGGAGCCACGCGGGTCTTCGCCATAACTAATGCAGAGGTGTTGTCCGTGTACAAGTAAGCTGTAGTGCGGAGAACTGATTCGTCTGTTGCACTTCAAAATGTCGTTTGATGTCGATGAATATCGGAAGTAGTGAATCTATATGAAGACGCGTCGTTCAAGTCGTCTGCAAGTTCGCGCCATCGTTGTTGAAAGTCCATCGAAAGTGGTACATCCCAGTCGAATTTCTGTTGCCAAATGTCTTGCATAAGGATCTTTGCCCGAATTGTTACTGGGCTGAGTAGTCCCAGCGGATCATACAACCTTGATGTCTGTTGGAGAATTTCTCCTTTGGTGATGTCTCCAGCTCTGGGTATAGGTCTTTGTTATAGAAATAACTCGTCGGTTTCTGCATTCCATAGCAAACAAGGACTTTAGTGATCTGGTCGTCATCGAGGACATCTTCTTTAGCGGCAAGAGTACGTAGACGGCAGCTGTTAGAGTTCCACGAACACAGGTTGAACCCAGCAGACGACATCAGGTCACGTGTATCCCGGAAGTAAGCGAGTACGTATGCTTCATCAGTAAAACTTGATAGTATGTTATCAACATACAAGTCGCTCCTCAGGATGTCACTTACCCATACTGCCTCGTTGTCATCTAGGTGTTTCAGCAACGTGGCATTCAATATAAATGGGAAACATGTCGCTCCAAATAAGACAATCTTGAACCGGTAAGTCATCAGTTCACAGTCTGGGTTTCTTGGATCACTCAGCCACAGAAATCTTGTGAAGTCACGTTCTTTCTCGTCAAGTTGTACGTGTAAAAATGCCTTTTCTATGTCGGTTGAAACTGCATACTTGTTTAGTCTTAATCGCATAAGAATACTTGTTAAGTCGTTCAGCTCCGGCGGTGTTGATTGTAAACAATCGTTCGAGCTCGGCGGATCACGTGTCTGGCGACAGCTGCAGTCGTACACTATACGAATCGGTGTCGTTGCAGAGCTTTTCTTCACGCCATGATGTGGTATGTAGTGAAGGCTCTGAGTAGTGTTGTCATCCTGCACCTTCTCTATAAACCCCCTCTTCACCTGATCAGCAATGATGTCGCCATATTTCTGTAGCAGTGTCGGTTCCGGGCTTAGCCGGAGAATAGTGTTCTCTGTTCGCCGTCGGGTGATATTGTAATTGTCAGGTAGAGGTGGATGATCCTGTCTCCATTGTAACTTGGCTGAATATCGACCATCTATGAATGCAATGGACGTCTCTTGGTACTTCTCCAGGAAACGGGAAGTAGAAATCTCTTCTGTGATGGGGTTGATTCCCAGTGACTCCAGTTTCCAAAATCTCTCTAGATCACACGTCTCTGGTGGTGATGAGATAATGTTCATGATGCAGTTCATTGACGAGTTATGGGATGCCACCGAAAGTGGGCCGGAAAGGAGGTAGCAAATCTTCGACTTGACTGCTGTGGGTCCGTCGCCTCTAATGAAATGGTTCTGAACAATTTCCCAGTATTTATCGGCACCGACAAGTAGAGAAATCTCAAATGACTCGTCGTCTGTAACTGGATGGGCCAGCTTTAAGCCACGGATATATGGAAGCGACGTCACAGAACGCTGCAGGTTATGCAGGGGTACAGCAATTTGTGGAACTACAGGGACATTGATTGGAATCTTCTCTCCGTTGTCTGTGGAAAGGTAAACAGTAGCAGTGTCGTGTGCCTCACGTTCTGTGTGGTGGCTCCAAATGTCGTAAGATGGACGACGTCAGTTCCGGTTCGTTCTAGTTGAATATGTCTACCATACTCTCAGTTATGAACGATCTCTGGGTTCCTTCGTCGAACAGTATGTTGGCGTCGGCACAGCATCTGTCGGAACATACATGGGCAACGGCAGTCTTCAGTAGCACGTTCGGCCTCATCTGTGTTGTAGAATGCAATATGGCGGAATGACCTGTGGCACCGGAAATAACGGACTCGGAGGTAGTAGTAGTAGTAGTAATTCTTGCATCTGGCGTAGATTGTGCGGATTGGCGGTCACAAATGCTGGAGTGGTGTTTCCGACGGCAATGGCGGCAACGAAAGTTTGAGCGACAATACGAAATGTGGTGATTTCCGAGACAATTAAAACATAAAAGTTTCTGATTCACAATTTCCACGCGAGAAGTTACTGAAGTTACCTTCCTACACTCGTTGGCTTGGTGCGGTCCGTTGCAAAACGGGCATACCTTGATCTGTGGTCTGTGGTTCGTACTTGATTGCTTGTTGTTGGAAACCTTGGGTTTGACCTGAAACCAGCAAAGAATGAAGCGGTGTCGTCGTGCACGTCCGGTCTCTCGATTGGTTGGCTTGCTTCCATGATGCTGATCTCCTTCTTCAGTGCTTCCCTCAGGGTCGGAAGCTGCCAGTTGCTGTCACCATGGTCGCGCGTCATGTTCCTTCTGATCTCCGCCGGCGGAAGTTTCCCGAAGATGACCGGAACCAGCAAATTGCCGTAAGAGTCCGGGCAATATCCTAGTGATTCCAATCCCCTGAAGTATGATTCCAGCTTGTCATAGAAGGTACGTAAACTATGGATGTTTGTAGTAAGCCGTGGTAAATCCAGCAATGCCTGCATGTAGGCACTCACAGTCTTGTGCGGCTGACCAAAGCGCTCTCGTAGAAGATCCACTGCTTGTGTGTAGTTAGCTTTGGTAATTGGGAAACCGTTTATGGCACGGGCAGCGGCGTCCTCCATAACGGACTTCAAGTAGCTGAATTTCTGTACATCAGGTAACATGGGGTTTTCGTGGACACATGATTCAAATGAATCCCAAAACGTCTGCCAGAGTAGAATGTTACCGTTGAAGGTGGGTAGGGTCAGTTTCGGAAGCCGGTGCTGTGACAGTGTGGATGTTGCCGACGGCTGCGTCTGTAAACTTACTTGTCTCTGAATATTATGCTGATTTATATCATGGGAAACCGGTGTATCTATATTCTCTGTATATATTGTTACCTGAGCGGTTCCCTGTGGAATGAATTGTCGTCGTACTTTGCGAATTTTCTCCACGAGATCCAGCATGTATTCCTCGCTGTCGAAGATCTCTGTCTCAATATAAGCAACATCAGTCTGGGATAGAATGTTTTCATTCAGTTGCTTGATGGTTGCTGCCTCCTCTGAAAACAACTCCGGAGAAATTTTCTGAGTTGTCGCTCTGCTAGTTTGCGATGAGTCTCTCTCGTGGAAATAAGTTTCTGCAGGTTCATTGTGTACTTATTTCAAAGCGGTTTGTTCACGGCACCAACATGTGGGAGTGGTATACTAAAAGCGTTGTGTTCGGTTCGTACCTTTATTATCACTGATCAACAACAAATATGAGAAGTGACGTTAACGGAATCTACGTCATATCCAATACAGCGCGTCAACGTCACGTATAATACAGCGGGTAATACAAGTGTTCACAACATACATACTAGCACTAGACTCAATGTAATCATGAATATATACGAGCATACACATCTATAGGAGCATACACATACAAGCCCTACACACAATGTAAGCAATCATCTAAACGTACATAGACATACTAGCACTACTGCCATGCATTTATACGATCATTCAGATACAACACTAGGTTCAATGAAACCATGCATCTATACCAGCATACACATACTAGCACTAGACTCAATTTAATCATGCATCTATACCGGCAAAGACATGCTAGCACTAGACTCAATGTAACCATGCATCTTTGCGAGCATACACATCTATAGGATACACATACAAGCATTACACACAATGTAACCATGTATCTATACGAGCATACACATACCAGCACTACACCCAATGTTACCATGTATCCATACGAGCATACACATACCAGCACTACACCCAATGTTACCATGTATCTATACGAGCATACACATACCAGCACTACACCCAATGTTACCATGCATCTATACGAGCATACACATACCAGCACTACACCCAATGTAACCATGCATCTATACGAGCATACACATACCAGCACTACACCCAGTGTAACCATGCATCTATACGAGCATACACATACAAGCATTACACACAATGTAACCATGTATCTAAACGAGCATACACATACCAGCACTACACCCAGTGTAACCGTGCATCTTTACGAGCATACACATACCAGCACTACACCCAATGTAACCATGTATCTAAACGGGCATAGACATTTTAGCAATACACCCAATGTAACCATGTATATATACGAGCATACACATTTTAGCAGTACACCCAATGTAACCATGCATCTATTCCAGCATACACATACTTGCACTACACACAATGTAACCATGCATCTATACTAGCATACGCATACCAGCACTGGACTCAATGTAACCATGCATCTTTACGGGCATACACATACCAGCACTACACCCAATGTTACCATGCATCTATACGAGCATATACATATTAGTAATAGACTCAATGTTACCATACATCTATACAAGCATATACATACTAGCACTACACGCAATGTATCCATGAATCTATACGAGCATACACATCTATAGGAGGATACACATACAAGCACTACACACGATGTAACCATTCATATAAACGTGCATAGACATACTAGCACTACTGCCAATGTAACCATGCATTTATACGGCATTCAGATACTAGCTCTAGACTCAATGTAACCATGCATCTATACAAGCATAGACATACTAGCTCTAGACTCAATGTAATCATGCATCTATACCAGAAAAGACATACTAGCACTAGACGAATGTAACCATGCTTGTATGCGAGCACACACATACTTGCACCAGATTCAATCTAACCATGAATCTATACGAAAATACATATACTGCCACTAGACTCAATGTGATCATGCATTTATACGAGCAAACACATACTAGCACTACACTCAGTGTAATCATGCATGTATACGCGCATGCACATACTAGCACTAGAAACATTGTAACCATGCATTTATACAAGCATAGACAGACTAGCAATACACACAATGTAACCAAGCATCTATACAAACATACAAATACCAGCACTACACCAAATGTAACCATGCATGTATACACGCATGTACATACTAGCACTACAAACATTGTAACCATGCATCTTTGCAAGCGTACACATACTAGCACTACACACAATGTAACCAAGCATCTATACAAACATACAAATACCAGCACTACACGAAATGTAACCATGCATCTATACGAGCATTAACATACTAGCACTAGACTCATTCTAACCATGCATCTATACGAGAATACACATACTAGCACTAAACCCAATGTAGTATTGCATATATACGAGCATACACATACCTGCACTACACACTATATAAATATGCATTCATATGAGCATACACATACTAGCACAAGACTCAATGTCACCATTCATTTATACGAGGATACACAAACTAGCACTAGACTCAATGTAACCATGCATCTTTACGAGCATACACATACTGATATTAGACACAATGTACCCATACATCTATACAAGTATATACATACTAGCATTATACTCAATGTAGCCGTGAATCTATACGAGCATACACATCTATAGGAGCATACACATACAAGCACTACACACAATGTAACCATTCATCTAAACGTGCATAGGCATACTAGCACTACAGCCAATGTAACCATGCATCTATACAAGCAAAGACATACTAGCACTACACACAATGTAACCAAACATCTATACAAACATACAAACACCAGCACTACACCAAATGTAACCATGCATGTATACACGCATGCACATACTAGAACTAGAAACATTATAACCATGCATCTATACAAGCGTACACATACCAGCACTACACCAAATGTAACCATGCATCTATACGAGCATTAACATACTAGCACTAGACTCATTCTAGCCATGCATCTATAGGAGCATACACATACTAGCACTTGACTCATTGTCACCATGCATCTATACGAGCATACACATACTGATATTAGAAACAATGTAACCATACATCTGTACAAGTATATACACTTACAAGCACTACACACAATGTAACCATTCATCTATACCAGCATAGACATACTAGCATTACACCCAATGTAACCATGCATTATACGAGCATTCAGATACTAGAACTAGACTCAATGTATGCATGCATCTATACCAGCATACACATACTAGCACTAGGCTCAATGTAATCATGCATCTATACCAGCATACAAATACTAGCACTAGACGCAACGTAACCCTGCATCTATACGAGCATACACCTGCTGGCACTAGACTCAATGTAACCATGCATATATACGAGCAAACATATACTGACATTAGACACAATGTAACCATTCATCTATACCAGCATAGACATACTAGCATTACACCCAATGTAACCATGCATTACACGAGCATTCAGATACTAGAACTAGACTCAATGTATGCATGCATCTATACCAGCATACACATACTAGCACTAGGCTCAATGTAATCATGCATCTATACCAGCATACAAATACTAGCACTAAACGCAATGTAACCCACCATCTATACGAGCATACACCTGCTGGCACTAGATTCAATGTAACCATGCACATATACGAGTATATATACTGCCACTAGACTCAATGTAACCATGCATATATACGAGCAAACACATACTAGCACTACACTCTATGTAACCATGCATCTATACGCGCAAAAACATACTAGCACTAGGACACAATGTAACCATGCATCTATACGAGCATAGACACACTAGCTCTAGACTCAATGTAATCATGCATCTATACCAGAAAAGACATACTGGCACTAGACGAATGTAACCATGCTTGTATGCGAGCATACACATACTTGCACCAGATTCAATCTAACCATGAATCTATACGAAAATACATATACTGCCACTAGACTCAATGTGATCATGCATTTATACGAGCAAACACATACTAGCACTACACTCAGTGTAATCATACATGTATACGCGCATGCACATACTAGCACTAGAAACATTGTAACCATGCATCTATACAAGCATAGACATTCTAGCACTACACACAATGTAACCAAGCATCTATACAAACATACAAATACCAGCACTACACCAAATGTAACCATGCATGTATACACGCATGTACATACTAGCACTAGAAACATTGTAACCATGCATCTTTACAAGCGTACACATACTAGCACTACACACAATGTAACCAAGCATTTATACAAACATACAAATACCAGCAATATACCGAATGTAACCATGCATCTATACGAGCATTAACATACTAGCACTAGACTCATTCTAACCATGCATCTATACGAGAATACACATACTAGCACTAAACCCAATGTAGTATTGCATATATACGAGCATACACATACCTGAACTACACCCTATGTAAATATGCATTCATATGAGCATACACATACTAGCACAAGACTCAATGTCACCATTCATTTATACGAGGATACACAAACTAGCACTAGACTCAATGTAACCATGCATCTTTACGAGCATACACATACTGATATTAGACACAATGTACCCATACATCTATACAAGTATATACATACTAGCATTATACTCAATGTAGCCGTGAATCTATACGAGCATACACATCTATAGGAGCATACACATACAAGCACTACACACAATGTAACCATTCATCTATACAAGCAAAGACATTCTAGCACTACACACAATGTAACCAAACATCTATACAAACATACAACACCAGCACTACACCAAATGTAACCATGCATGTATACACGCATGCACATACTATAACTAGAAACATTATAACCATGCATCTATACAAGCGTACACATACTAGCACTACACACAATGTAACCAAGCATCTAAACAAACATACAAATACCAGCACTAAACCAAATGTAACCATGCATCTATACGAGCATTAACATACTAGCACTAGACTCATTCTAGCCATGCATCTATAAGAGCATACACATACTAGCACTACACCCAATGTAGCTATACGAGCATATACATACCTGCACTACACCCAATGTAAATATGCATTCATATGAGCATACACAGACTAGCACTAGACTCATTGACACCATGCATCTATACGAGCATACACATACTGATATTAGAAACAATGTAACCATACATCTATACAAGTATATACACTTACAAGCACTACACACAATGTAACCATTCATATATACCAGCATAGACATACTAGCATTACACCCAATGTAACCATGCATTATACGAGCATTCAGATACTAGAACTAGACTCAATGTATGCATGCATCTATACCAGCATACACATACTAGCACTAGGCTCAATGTAATCATGCATCTATACCAGCATACAAATACTAGCACTAGACGCAACGTAACCCTGCATCTATACGAGCATACACCTGCTGGCACTAGACTCAATGTAACCATGCATATATACGAGCAAACATATACTGACATTAGACATAATGTAACCATTCATCTATACCAGCATAGACATGCTAGCATTACACCCAATGCAACCATGCATTACACGAACATTCAGATACTAGAACTAGACTCAATGTATGCATGCATCTATACCAGCATACACATACTAGCACTAGGCTCAATGTAATCATGCATCTATACCAGCATACAAATACTAGCACTAAACGCAATGTAACCCTGCATCTATACGAGCATACACCTGCTGGCACTAGATTCAATGTAACCATGCACATATACGAGTATACATATACTGCCACTAGACTCAATGTAACCATGCATATTTACGAGCAAACACATACTAGCACTACACTCTATGTAACCATGCATCTATACGCGCAAAAACATACTAGCACTAGGACACAATGTAACCATGCATCTATACGAGCATACACATACCGGCACTACACCCAATGCAACCATACATCTATACGAGCATAAATATACTAGCACTAGACTCATTGTAACCATGCATCTATATGAGCATTACACATACTAGCACTACACACATTGTAACAATGTTTCTATACGAGCATAGACAAATTAACACTACAAACAATGTAAACAAGCACCTATACGAACATACACATACCAGCACTACATCCAGTGTTACCATGCATCTATACGAGCATAAACATACTAGCAATAGACTCATTGTAACCATGCATCTATAAGAGCATATACATACTATCGCTAGACACAACGTAACCCTGCATCTATACAAGCATACACATACTAGTACTGCAACCAATGTAACAATGTATATATATACGAGCATAGACATACTAGCACTACACCCAATGTAACCAAACATCTATACGAGCATTCACATAACAGCACTACACCAAATGTTACCATGCATCTATACGAGCATAAACATACTAGCACTAAACTCATTGTAACCATGCATCTATAAGAGCATACACATACGCGCACTACACACAATGTAACCATGTATATATACGAGCATTAACATAATAGCACTAGACACAATTTAACCATGCATCTATATAAGCATACGCATACTAACACTACACAATAACTCAATGTAAATATGCATGCATCTATAAGAGCATACACATACTAGCACTACACTCGATGTAACCACGCATCAAAACAAGAGTACACATACTAACACTACATACAGTGTAACCATGCATCTATACGAGCATATACACATACTACAACTACATACAATGTAACAAAGTATCTATTCAAGCATATACACATACTAGAACTACATACAATGTAACACAGTATCTATACGAGCATAGACCTACTAGCACTACACCCAATGTTACCATGTATCTATACGAGCATACACATACCAGCACTACACCCAATGTTACCATGCATCTATACGAGCATACACATACCAGCACTACACCCAATGTTACCATGCATCTATACGAGCATACACATACCAGCACTACACCCAATGTTACCATGCATCCATACGAGCATACACATACCAGCACTACACCCAATGTTACCATGCATCCATACGAGCATACACATACCAGCACTACACCCAATGTTACCATGCATCCATACGAGCATACACATACCAGCACTACACCCAATGTTACCATGCATCCATACGAGCATACACATACCAGCACTACACCCAATGTTACCATGTATCTATACGAGCATACACATACCAGCACTACACCCAATGTTACCATGTATCTATACGAGCATACACATACCAGCACTACACCCAATGTTACCATGTATCTATACGAGCATACACATACCAGCACTACACCCAATGTTACCATGTATCCATACGAGCATACACATACCAGCACTACACCCAATGTTACCATGTATCTATACGAACATACACATACCAGCACTACATCCAAAGTTACCATGCATCCATACGAGCGTACACATACTAGCACTACACCCAATGTTACCATGCATCTATACGAGCATACACATACCAGCACTACACCCAATGTTACCATGTATCTATACGAACATACACATACCAGCACTACATCCAAAGTTACCATGCATCCATACGAGCGTACACTTACCAGCACTACACCCAATGTTACCATGCATCTATACGAGCATACACATACCAGCACTACACCCAAAGTTACCATGTATCTATACGAGCATACACATACCAGCACTACACCCAATGTTACCATGCATCTATACGATCATACACATACCAGCACTACACCCAATGTTACCATGCATCCATACGAGCGTACACATACCAGCACTACACCCAATGTTACCATGCATCCATACGAGCGTACACATACCAGCACTACACCCAATGTTACCATGCATCTATACGATCATACACATACCAGCACTACACCCAATGTTACCATGTATCTATACGAGCATACACATACCAGCACTTCACCCAATGTTACCATGTATCTATACGAGCATACACATACCAGCACTACACCCAATGTTACCATGTATCTATACGAGCATACACATACCAGCACTACACCCAAAGTTACCATGTATCTATACGAGCATACACATACCAGCACTACACCCAATGTTACCATGCATCTATACGAGCGTACACATACCAGCACTACACCCAATGTTACCATGCATCTATACGAGCATACACATACCAGCACTACACCCAATGTTACCATGCATCCATACGAGCGTACACATACCAGCACTACACCCAATTTTACCATGCATCTATACGAGCATACACATACTAGTACCAGCACTACATCCAATGTTACCATGTATCTATACAAGCATACACATACCAGCACTACACCTAATGTTACCATGCATCCATACGAGCCTACACATACCAGCACTACACCCAATGTAACCATGCATCTATACGAGCATACACATACCAGCACTACACCCAATGTTACCATGTATCTATACGAGCGTACACATACCAATACTACACCCAAATGTTACCATGCATCCATACGAGCGTACACATACCAGCACTACACCCACTGTTACCATGCATCCATACGAGCGTACACATACAAGCACTACACCCAATATTACCATGCATCTATACGAGCATACACATACCAGCACTATACCCAATGTTACCATGTATCTTTTCGAGCATACACATACCAGCTATACACCCAATATTACTATACCCAATGTTACCATGTATCTTTCTCGAGCATACACATACCAGCTATACACCCAATATTACCATGTATCTATACGATGCATACACATTCCAGCAATACACCCAATGTTACCGATGCATTCTATACGATCCAGACACATACCAGCACTACACCCTAGTGTTACCATGGATCCATACGAGCATACACATACCAGCATACACCCAATGTTTACATGTAACCGATACGCGCAATACACATACCAGCACTACACCCAGTGTTACCCATGTATACCATACGAGCATTACACATACCAGCACTACACCCAAGTGTTTCCATGTATCCCATACGAGCATACACATACCAGCATTCTACCCCAGTGTTACCTTATGTATCCATACGAGCATACACATACCAATCACTACACCCCAGTGTTACCATGTATCCATACGAGCATACACATACCAGCACTACACCCAGTGTTACATGTATCCAATACGAGCATACACATACCAGCACTACACCCAATGTAACCATGTATCTATACGAGCGTACACATACCAGCACTACAACCCAATGTTATCGATGCATCTATACGAGGCGTACACATACCAGCACGACACCCAATGTAACCAATGCATCCATACGAGCATACACATACCAGCACTACACCCAGAGTTACCATGCATCTATACGAGCATACACATACCAAGCACTTCACCCCAATGTTACCTCATGCATCTATACGAGCATACACATACCCAGCACTTCACCCAAGTTACCATGCATCTATACGAGCAAACACATACCCAGCACTACACCCAATGTTACCATGCATCTATCGAGCATACACATACCAGCACTTCCACCCTATGTTACCATGCATCTATACTACACGAGCATACACATACCAGCACTTCACCCAATGTTCCATGCATCTATTACGAGCATACACATACCAGCACTTCACACCCAATGT
>JAWPHD010004503.1:115000-186102 GCA_037043455.1 Cyrtodaria siliqua | reverse complement strand
TTCCGGTATTTTTGGTCCAGGTGTCTCGGTGTCATCAGACCCAGATTTCATGAATGACGAAGGAGTGTTACTTATAGGTGAAATTCAAATCGATATTAAGGTTCAGATCATGACAAGTTTACAACCAATCATGGATGATTTAATTAATATACCGTATCGTAATGACACACATTTCGGAACATACGATTACGGTATGAATACGTCGTTTGTCGTCTTAAGCGGGAAAAGTGGCAGTGCTGTCGTTTGCGGAGAGCAAGTCTGCTGCGCGACAGACTACACTTTTGAATATCAAGACCCACAGGAGCTGTTCATTATATCAGCAACTGTTTTTCATATGACGGACGAAGGCTACCTTGATATGCAGTTCTGTGCTGTACATAGATGTGCGTCACGTGACTTACATTCGTGTGGTGGTTATGTGACAAACGCAAAATCGTCGTTTTCCTATATAAAAATTCAAGGATATTTTGAAAAAGGTTTGCTATTTCCGTTTGTTTCAACGTCTCCGTATGATAACATGACCGCTGATGCCGAAATGGATCACTATAAATTCGACCATGACAACGCAATTCTAGAAAGTGACAAGCTAGAGCATCCACTCTTAGCGGCTGTGATTTTCAACAGCCTATATGTGGAGGAAAGAACACTGGCGGCATTAGGGACAGGCAGTGTACCGACGCTGTCGACGCTTATCATCGGTGCATGTGTACTTAATAGTGTCATTTCATCCAGAATATTTTAGTCATCTTCTACCACTGGCACTGGAGCCGCAGATATTATATAAAAAAATAAATAGGATATCCCCCTATTATCTATATAACACATGGTAGACATCTTTGTTTACGCAGGGAGTACGTTACGCCAATATGACCAACCTCGTTTCGAAGGCTGTATCTTTGTCAAGTTACAGAATTGATTCAAATCCTCTACACAGTTCGTTAGGTCTGACTCCCATTTATCACATTAAATTCACAGTTCGTACGAAAACGCACGCTGTGCGGAGAAATTTAAGTAACATCGCCGAATCCTACCGTAACAACATTTCCTACTGATCCGCGCTTCCGGCTGTACTTACTTCTCGAACATTTAATTGTTTGTACAACCGAGACTTGATTAGTCTAGATCATCTGCGACGATTGCTTGTTGTCAAGACAAACGTTTGTATTTACAATCAAGCGTCGAAGATGATCAAAACTAATCAAATACAGTCAAATATTCGAGAAGTTGCGAATGAGTCTTTGTAACTAGTGATCCTATTGGGCAATCGGAACTTCTCGATAAAACCGGAAGCGCGGATCAGTAGGAAATGTTGTTACGGCAGGAATCGGCGATGTTACTTAAATTTCTCCGCACAGCGTGCGTTTTCGTACGAACTGTGAATTTAATGTGATAAATGGGAGTCAGACCTAACGAACTGTGTAGAGGATTTGAATCAATTCTGTAATTTGACAAAGATACAGCCTTCGAAACGAGTTGGCGTAAACAAAGATGTCTACCATGTGTTATATAGATAATAGGGGTATATCGCACTTTTTTTTTATTTTTTATAAAATATCTGCGTCTCCAGTGCCAGTGTCTTCTACATACTACATCTACAGGTTTATATGTGCACTGTCAACTTTTGAAATAATACTACGGAACTCATCCGGGTAATGCAAACGTTTCACACTTCGGTGTAGTCTCGGGCAGCAAAGACCGTATCATGCATACATCATATGGATCTGGATCCGCGTAGCATAGCGTAACAAAGAAATCAGAAGCGGACCGGGTGACAGAGGCTAACTTTGGTAAACCATTCGCAACATCTCGTTTACGTTTATGAAGCATCGAATGTATCTAGAAGGTCACCATATTAATTACGTCATCCTAGCATGACGCGTCTTAGATTCCCGCTGAAACGAATTTGTATCCGAAATCAAAGTTATTATCAAAGTTTTGCAATGCCATTAGCCGATTGTACCATCTATAGTTTATTTACTTGAAAGCAGTGATAATATCTTCATCTGGGGCCTGTCGTATTAAACATCTTACGATCATTTTGATCTCAAGTCAAAATCGTAAATTCTTTGCTTCTCTTAACAATAACATTAAAATCAAAATCAAAATCAAAATATATGTGTGTATGCTTCTGAATGGTCTGCTAGATCAACACATTGCAGGGGCGGATCCAGGATTTCAGCTTAGGGGAGGCGTAAGATTTTGGTCAATTTTCGGGTCCGTCTCTAGCCTCATAAAACGGTTGCGGTAGTGCATTGATAGGGTAAAAATGTCCGTTTTCAAATAAAAGGATTTAACAATGTGTTAATTAAACCACTCATTAGCCATTATGCGTCGAGCGAGCGAAGCGAGCGATAAAAAAATTTATACTGAGGGCGTGCATTGAAATGGTTTGATATTTTATCTACAGCAACATGGACATACATGTATGAATGAAAAAAAAAGTCGGTTTTCAAATAAAAGGATTTAACAATGTGTTAATTAAACCACTCATTAGCCATTATGTTTCGGGCGAGCGAAGCGAGCGAAAAAAAAAAAATACTGAGGGCGTGCAACGAAATTGTTTGATATTTTATCTACAATAACATGGACATACATGTATGAATAAAAAAAGTCCGTTTTCAAATAAAAGGATTTAACAATGTGTTAATTAAACCACTCATTAGCCATTATGCGTCGAGCGAGCGAGAACAATTTTTTATACTGAGGGCGTGCATCGAAATTGTTTGATATTTTATCTACAATAACATGGACATACATGTATGAATAAAAAAAGTCCGTTTTCAAATAAAAGGATTTAACAATGTGTTAATTAAACCACTCATTAGCCATTATGCGTCGAGCGAGCGAGAACAATTTTTTATACTGAGGGCGTGCATCGAAATTGTTTGATATTTTATCTACAATAACATGGACATACATGTATGAATAAAAAAAGTCCGTTTTCAAAGAAAAGGATTTAACAATGTGTTAATTAAATCACTCATTAGCCATTATGCGTCGAGCGAGCGAGAACATTTTTTATACTGAGGGCGTGCATCGAAATTGTTTGATATTTTATTTACAGTAACATGGACATACATGTATGAATAAAAAAGTCCGTTTTCAAATAAAAGGATTTAACAACGTGTTAATGAAACCACTCATTATTAGCCATTATGCGTCGAGCGAGCGAAGCGCGAAAGAACATTTTTTATACTGAGGGCGTGCATCTAAATTGTTTGATATTTTATCTACAGTAACATGGACATACATGTATGAATAAAAAAGTCGTTTTCAAATAAAAGGATTTAACAGTGTGTTAAGTAAACCACTCATTAGCCATTATGCGGCGAGCGAGCGATAATTTTTTTTATACTGAGGGCGTGCAACGAAATTCTTTGATATTTTATCTACATACATGAATGATCCGGAATCCATACATGCATGAGCCCCCCCCCCCGCCCCCCCCCCCCCCCCCCCCCTGGATCCGCTAGTGCATTGTGTTTTTAATATAAATGCTTTACATTGAAATGTTAGAAGAAAGAACGTTAATTTTGACTAACGATCAAAATTATCCTAAGATGTTTAATAAAAGAAACGCATATCATACATCAACACGTGTGGCTTGCGGACATACTGTCTATATAGCAACAGTGAGGAAACTGCACTCTTTTCTCTCCCATTGCTTTCTGGCTAATACTTTGTCAAGATTTTGAATATATATTAATACCGATAGGCATGATCCCGAAGAATGACGGAATTAGCCGAGTTTTTACGATTGTTTGTTATAACTGGAATGGTTTTTGAACAATAGCATCACTTTTATATCGAATATGCTTATTATCATTGCATTTAGAGAATTAAAATAGTGTCTGTCAAAGCTAAACTATTTATATTCATTTGTGACGTTCTGTTGAAAAATGGCGTCTAATTTCGGCTAAACTTCATTTTTCAAGGAGTCGGCACTGCTCGTGCATTCAGTAATTCTCAATAGAAGATGGTTATATCACTGCCTGAACTAAACTGACGTAAGTTGCCTCTCTTAGCAAACATTTAGTAAATGTTGCAACACAAACTGACTCAGTGACTGTCAGCTGGTACACGCAAGGTTGCATACCCCTAAATGTTGCAATAATGCTGAATTGTGTGGACATGAAGTATCGTAAGTCGTCTCGGTGGCGTAGAGCTATAGTTCCGGTTCTATAAAAGTTCTGAATATATGTAATGAAAGTGGGAGCGTGTGTTCGAATTTTGAGAGACGACAACATACTTTTATTTGATTTATTCCCCCCCACCCCCCACCCCACCCCCCACTCCCGACAATAGCCTGACAATAACAAGATCTTTTTTTTATTTCTCTGAGAATCTATTTAAAGATTGCAGAATTTTAGAAAACATTAGGTTTAAAGGCTTTACAACAACAAAGAGGTCGGATTCATGAAACCAAGTTTTATTTATTGATATAAACCGTATTTAGTTTCAATGAAGACTGTACAGAAACTGTTCACTGAGGGAAAAACGATATACCCTACTTTTTGCATCAACGGTTTGTCAAATGTGACATGTTAGATATTTTTCGAGTCAGCCTTATATTTTGTTCGCTGGTTTCAACGGCGCCAGGGAATGCAAGAATAGCCAGGGTAATGTGCATCAATGAGGTGTCAATGCTTCCACCAAAGATGCGGGAAAATGGGGTCTCCAAAACTCTAAAACGGGTCAAAGTTGTGATACATTCGGACACCCAAAACACTAGAACTGAATGAATGAAATCTGTGGTACAGTGGGACAACAGAAAAGTAAAACGTATAAGTTATATTAAGGAAACCCGTACGAGTATCGCACAGTTTAAAAAAACGTTTGAATCCATTGTACAGTAAATCATTTACGTTGCCCAAATTGTCATGCTACCCGATAACAGAATGGTCCGAAGCAAGTCAGATTTACACAATAAACAGTTTGTAAAACACCGTAAAACGTTTTTGTTAAGGGGGCAACATCTTCCGTTAAAGGGAATATTTTCAACGTTAAGGTAATTTCCTTACAGTTGTTTATGCGCATCTTGTACGCTCATACCTGTCTAAGAGCGATTATGTACTATTAAACTCAAATATATACTCGTATTATTTTTCACTAGATGTCATTACTATGAACTCTTTAGATAATGAAACTATTTGTTCAATTCAATATTGTTCAATAGAAAATGGTTATACCACTGCCTGAACTACACTGACGGACGTTGTCTCTCTTAACAAACAGTTAGTAAATGTTGCAACACAAACTGACTCATTGACTGTCAGTTGGTCCGCCCAAGGGTACATACTCCTAAATGTTGCATTTTGTTTTCCATTTTGTTGACAGGAAGTAGGTTATTTTATTCATAAATCGTCACTCGTCCGTTGAGTAGTCGTAGTCGAAAGAGCTTCAGTTTCGGTTCCATAAACGTGTTGAATATATGTAATGAGAGTGGGAGTGTGTGTTCGAATCTAGACAGACGACAACATACTTTTATTTGATTTATTTTCTCCCCCCCCCCCCCCCCCCCCACGCCCACCCCCCGAAAATACCATAATTTTTTCTCTCTGATCAGCTATATTACGACTCCAGATGTTTCGAAAACGTTCTGAAATATAGGTTTAAATGCGAGTGTATGTACACACTTCAGAATAATAAAGCGAATTCGTGAAACCAAGTTTTATTTATTGATTCGTAAACCTCGTTTTGTTTCACAGTGAATGCTTTAAGAAAACTGTTTAATGAGGACGAACCGATATACACTATTTTTTACATCAACAGTTTACGGTTTGTCAAATGTGATGCATTTCAGATATTTTTCGAGTCAGCCTAATATTATGTTCCCTGGTTTCAATGCCGCCAGTGACTGCAAGAACAGCCAGGGTAAGGTGGCAATGCTTCCACCAAAGATGCGGGAAAATGGGGTCTCCAAAACACTAAAACGGATCAAAGTTGTGATACATCGGACCCCCAAAACACTAGAACTGAATGAATGAAATGTGTAATACCGTGGGACGGCAGAACAGTAACATTTATTTTATATTATGGAAACCTTTAAGAGTATCTGAAAGTGTCTGGAAAATTTATGAATCCATTATACAGTAAATCATTCACATTGCCCAAATGTCCATGCTACCCGATAAAAGAATGGTCTGAAGCAAGTCGGATTTACAATAAGGAGTTAGGTTACAAAGTTTCATCAAACACAGGATACAGTTTACAGGTACCCTAATTAAGTTTGTGGACTCCGACTGATGTAAGTACAGGATTTCTCCTGGATACGAGATTAGTTTATGATATACACTTTTAATTTAATCATTGTTTAATATTTACTCTTTCTGTCATAAAATAGTTTAATACACATAAAGTCGTTTATTGTCGATCATAAATACCTGTTTACTACGCACCTGTATATTTGTAAAACAGTGTTAACGTGTTTTTTTTTTTATTGTCCCTTTATATCCGAACGTCACACATTAACGTTTTTTTTACCGCACACGTCGCTTTTTGTCGACACAAATTGACACGTTTTTCCCGCGATTTTTGCCCTCACAAACTGGTGCCTTTACAGATAAAAAGCACCGTGCGGACAAAAAGCGTCAATGTGGGAGGACAAACAATGCCGTGCTTACAAAAAACAATTTAAAAAGAATGCGGAAAAAAGCAACACAGAATGCTACAAAAAGCCATGTGTGGACACAAAGCGCCATCAAAAAAGTATAACGCTTTTGCTCATGGGGCAACAACTTACGTTAAAGGTAATATTTTCAATATTAAGGTAATTTCCTTAGGTTATGTTGATTAACGGTGATTATGTTGATATTAATGGCGATGATTATGATGATATTAGTTTACTGCAATGATGATTATAATAATTTTGTTGACGAAATCGATAATTATATTGATAATTTTGATTATGGTGATGGTGATGAATTGATGATTATTGATTATGATGATGCGGATGATTAGGATTATGTTAATGTGATGATGTTGATGATGATTATTAGGATTATGTTGATGCAAAGATGGTCAAAATAAACGATGATGAATATGATGGTAATGTTGATGAAATGATAATACTGGTGATGATTATGATGATTATTATTATTATTTTTGATGCAGTCGATGTTAACCGTGATATTCCGAAAATGCAAGTGATATGAATGTGTTGATGGTTCGATAGATGTCAACGTAATGATGTTGTTGATTGTGATGATAATCATGTTAACATACTATGATAATTGTATTTATCACATAACGTTCCTTGTTAGCAGTGTCGAACACCCATTTAATATTCTATTGTATGACACACGTGTAATACAACCTGTAACGATTTTGATTGGTTGAGTTAAACCTGTAACACTACGCAAATTTATTAACTGAAACTATTTTATTTATTACAAATTCACCCAGATCTGAGTCATAAACTTATTATTTGTGACAGCTTATAAAAATAATGCACGTTATATAAAACATTGTGGTTTGTTTGTTAAAAAGTTGGCGTAAACTGCTATTTTGTAAAGAGGTAAAACACGAAGTCTTTTATACGCAACGTTATGTGTGAGACGCGACGTTACGGCGTCACATATTTTATGACGTTTTGGCCCTAAAGTGTGTCTGACTAAGTGGCGGTTCTATGTCCATCTGAATTATTTTTTACTAATTTGATTGCAATGCTATGTGATAAAAAGGATCTTAAACTCGTTCCCATTCCATATAAGATTTATGAAACTCGTTATGAATTATTTTTAATTTTAACTCGCCAAAAGGCTCGTTAAAATAAAAATAATTCATAACTCGTTTCATAAATCTTATATGAAATGGGAACTCGTTTAAGATCCTCTATTTATGTGATGATGATTATGTAATAAAGTATATTTTGATGAGAAATATTTTGAAGGGAAAATGATTACGTTGATGTAGTCATGATTATGATGATGAAAATGATAATGATGTTAATGTGGTGATGATTGGATTGATGTGATGATAATGACATTGCCAATTAGGTGACGATACAATTAATGATTATAATGATTTTTTATTTTGTTTGTAATGATGGATGATGACCATGTTTATATGTTTTGATGACGATAATGACAAATCAGTCTTTATATTAGTTACATGTCACATTATCAAGTATTAAGTTAGTATCTGATCTGCTGGATGATCTTCGTTTCCAGTTCGATAATTAGTATGAACTTGTTTGCATTACATGTTTTGTCTTTTTCGATACTCTCTACCTCTATGTCTTACCCTTTCTTCGTAGATGCACATATCCTTGCTCGGTTTGTTGACTCAGGCGTCTTGGTTGTATTAGGTTGGCCACCCTCCATATACATGTGTTACATGTTGAGAGTGTCTTTATTGCCCAATGGGTAACGATATAATGTGTTAGAGGGTGCCTATTGGCCTCTTTCATTGTATCTGTAGTGGCATTCCCAGGAAAATGACATTTATAACGACACCGTTACATTCTTTTGTTTATATAAAAGTAAGTATTTTAAATTCAGAATTTGCACTAGTTGCTTTACCATTAATCATTACTTCTGGAGATGTAGAACTAAATCCAGGTCCGGCAATGTCAACTGATACTAGCTTAACTTTTATTTCATCTTAATATTAGAAGCATTCGAAATAAACTCAAATGTATTAAGGATAGTTATACTGACTTTGATATATTCTGTTTCACCGAGACACATCTTACACATGAAATAGCTGATGATTTGTTACTTATTGAACATTTTGTTACTACTTATAGGAAAGACAGCAGCACTGCTCATTCTGGAGGTATTTTATTGTATGTTTCATCAAATATAATATTCAACAGAGTACATGAACTTGAACATATTTTACCAGCATCTATATGGATTGAAATTAAAGATCGTAACGAAACCATACTTATATGCACTGTGTATCGTAAACCAAATAGTAATGTAGACTTCTGGGACAGATTTAATTTAAGTATTGAGCAATCGTTAGAAAGAGAAAAGAGTATACTTATTGTTGGAGATGTAAATGAGGACCAGTTAAACTTCAATAATCACCAACTGAGGGATATAATGTTGATTAATAATCTCACCAACGTAATTACAGAACCAACCCGAGTCACTGACAAGTCTTCAACTTTAATTGATCCAGCAGTTATGTCAGATTCTGTTAAAGCGCATGACTTTGGTATTGTTATAACACCACGTGACGTTACTGACCATTTCGGTACACACATTTGTTTTAATTTTAATCAAGTTATTACATCATCATTTACAAGACAAATTTGGAATTATAAAAATGGTGATTTTATCAAATTAAACAGACTCATAGAAGTCTATAATGATTTAGAAGTTGCGTGCAATAATTTTACGAGTAAGTTTATGGAATTAATTCAAATGTGCATACCCTCTAAACAAGTAACTTTACGATCGAATGATAAACCTTGGTAGGATTCTGAGATTCGTCGAACTTCAAGACAACGTGATCGACAAAAACGTATCGCAATTAAATCTCGTTCTAATTCGGATTGGATATCATACAAATGTCTCAGAAATAAAGTTAATAATTTAAAAAAGTATGCTAAAGAACTTTTTTTTTCTCAATAATATAGAAAGTACATTAAACGAAACCAGCTCTAACAATCCTCGTCAATATTGGACAATTCTAAAACACCCTATTAAGTCAAATAAACAATCTAAATCTATACCCTCATTAAAAACTACATTATCGAACGGAGAAATAATATATTCCGTACCTGATGTTGATAAAGCAAATGTGAAAAAAGCAAATGCAAATTTGAAATTTACACTAAGTCGTAAGGCATAAAATCAAACTTATTTATCGTATGTCCGCCCAATCTTAGAATATGCTGCTATTGTTTGGGATGGCTGCAGCGAATATGAAAAAAATAAACTTGAAAAAATGCTGCGCGTATTGTGACCGGTCTTACCCGTTCGGTATCTGATGTTAATTTAATGAATGAAATAGGGTGGCTAACGTTGGGTAGGGAGGGGGGGGATTATTGTGATCGGTTTACCCGTTCGGTATCTGATGTTAATTTAATGAATGAAATAGGGTGGCTAACGTGGGGGGTGGGTGGGGGGGGGGGGGGGGGGGTCACGTACGAGCGGACAACCCCCTCCCGCACCTACCCCCCGTGAGTAATTAAGTAATTACGATTTTGGTCACGCTTCGCCCCTGACGGCGTAAGTTCCAAAAAATTGCTGTTGTATATAAAATGAAAAACGCAACAGTGCCTGAATACCTGGCAAATCTACTGCCAAGAACCGTAGCGGCAGAGACTCCATATCCCCTCAGAAAGGCAGACAATTTCTCGCAGTCTTCAGAGATAACATCTATTTTTATGAATTCATTTATTCCATCAGCTATGAAACTCTGGAATGATTTACCTTTAGATATTAGAAATTCCGGCTCATTATACATATTCAAAGGTCGGTTTATGCGAACAATGTTTACTAGTTCAAATGTTCCTAGTTTTTACCTATCTGGTGTACTTTTTCATCTATTATGCATGCTAGGATAAGAAATTCATATAGTAATCTCAATAACGATCTTTTTCAAGTGGTTTACGCGAATCGCCTCAATGCAATTGCGGTCAGGGTAATGAAGATGCAAATCATTTATTCTTTGAATGCAATTCAATGTTGAAAGGCTCGAACACTTCCAGTCAACACGTTCGTTTCATCCTTTAAGCTCAAATACATTATTGTTCGGAACGTTAGATCTTACAACACAAGAAAATGGTTTGATTTTTAATTCTGTTCAAAACTTTATTAGAGAAAGTCATCGATTTACTTAGGTTTGCCATTACATTTATCTGTCTGATCAACCCGAGCAATGTCACATGTGTTGCATTATTCTATCTTCCACTTTTATTTTCTTGTTATCTTAACATGTTCTACCACATATCATGTTATAGTTAATCCAGCTTAAGTTGATACGTGTTAATAGCAATTGCCATTCATTATATTTGTTTAAACTCCATTGATTTTGGATTGATTGAATTGGATTTTAAAGTCGCACCAACAGCTAAGGTCATTTGGCGACTTTCCAGCTTCCATTGGTGGAGGAAGACCCCAGGTGCCCCTCCGGGCAATTTTCGTGCACGGGCTGGCACCTGGGTAGAACCACCGACGTTCCGCAAGCCAGCTGGATAGCTACCTCACATAAAGATTCCTAGACCCTGAGGGATCGGACCTACAGCGGTGAGGGGCAAGTGATTTCAAGTCAGAGACGTTAACCACTCGGCCACGGATGCCCAACTCCATTGGTGGGAAGGGCCGTAACTAATGTGGGTAGCACTTGTGGCCCGACCCGATTGTATTGTACTTGTACATATATGGCAATAAAATGTGTTTAAATCATGTCTTTACAGTGGTTTATGCGCATCTTGTTCGCGCATACCTGTCTAAGAGCGATTATGTACACAAATAACATACTTTTAAACTCAGATATATACTCAAACTTCATATTATTTTTTTTATAGGCGCCATATAACCTTTTCATGTGTTGGTGCGCCTTAAAACCCCAATTCAATTCATATATTTTTCACTAGATTTCATTATTATGAACCTAATTAACTGTTTAGTTAATAAAGTTATTTGTAAAATCAAGTATAGTTTCCGTATTTTGATACAGATCACGGAAAGATTTATTGGTTTAGCCGTTATAGCTTTGTCATACTTAGCGCATACATGTGTTCCTGAAAGTTAAGAATTAGCTTAAACCATTAACTACTACTGACTTGATGACTGGAAATAAACGTAATATTCCCCTTTATTGAACACAACTAATGTAATTTGATTTGAATGTCTTGTTTGCTTTGTTTTGTTGTTTTTTCCTTTTTCTTGCTTGTTTGTTTTGCCTTATTTATGCTGTACTGAAATTATAGAAAAGTTGCCAAAATGGAACATGGGTCATATACTTATCTTAAGATTTCTCAGAAACCAAGTCGGTGACCCATTATTTTTAAAGATGAGGATAGGCCGTTTTAGCTATGTACCAAATCTTAAAAAAAAGATGTTCATACGAAAAAATATTAAGAAACTGTAGGAAATGTTTTTAACGGTGAAACTCTCGCTAAAGGTAACAATCACCGCTTTTCCGTTAACATCCAGTACCCTAACGTTACAGGTAACACACGTCACGCTACAGATAAAGGTAACACACGTCACGCTACAGATAAAGGTAACACACGTCAAGCTACAGATAAAGGTAACACACGTCACGCTACATATAAATGTAACACACGTCACGCTACAGATAAAGGTAACACACGTCACGCTACAGATAAATGTAACACACGTCACGCTACAGATAAAGGTAACACACGTCACGCTACAGATAAAGGTCATTCAAGCCATTGGTCACCAAAACAAGAGGGAATCGATCACCTGTGATGCAAAAATTGTCCTCTCGCAAATGCTAATTTACAATGTTTTTAAGTATTTTCTTATGTAAGTCTATGTAAAAACATGCAAAATCTCTACATACAAACTTTGGACCCAGGGGTTGCAGCCATTTTTGACCACAGGGATTTCAAATGAGTAAACTTGATGGACCAGGAGTCAATCATTAATACTAATAAAGAACAAGAGAACAAGAGGGCCTGTGGATGCTCTACAAGCTAAAATGGCTCTTATATCAAGGGTTTCATCATTAAATTTCTTTTAATACCTTTTTACAAGTACAAAACACAACAACACCCTCAACCAAACAACCGAAATTTAAACCCGCAGCTCCATGCTAAGAATGTAAAAGAAGATTTTTTAAGATTTCCCTATATAAGTTTATGTAAAACATGCGAAATCTTTATACACAAACTTTAGAAAAAATTAACCCAAAAAACTCACATCCAAAACAAGAGGTCAATGACCTTGACGCTCTATAGATAGGTTTATTAGCTAGATCAGCATTCCGGTGAAGTTTCATGAAAATCGTCAAGTAGTTTCAGAGGAGGAGTCGCTCCACATTTTTACTATATAACTGTATGTAAACAAAGATGGCCGCTGGCAGCCATGTTTAAAGTCAAATCAAAACGATTTTAGACAAGGACCAACTTCATGTCATGCTGATCATTTTAGAAAAAGTCCCATATCAATATCACTTGTAGTTTTCAAAAAGTAGTCGATAAAATCTTGTTTTTTAAAAATCTATTTTTAGCTTTGGCGGCCATCTTGGATTTCAGATCAACGTGAATTTTTGCTAGGATCAACTAGACATCATGGGCAACATTCCTGTAAAGTTTCATGAAAATCCATTTAGAAGTTTCAGAGGAGTAGTCGCTACACAAAAAGTTAACGGACGGACTGACGGACGACGGACACCGCACCACGGCATAAGCTCTGCTGATCTTTGATCAATAGAGCTAAACATGAAGAATTAAAAAAAAAGAAAAAAAGTTTTACCTCCAGTGGAATTTGAACCCACAGCTATAGCTTCCCATTGTACAAGAAGTAAAGAAGTAAATCAAAACAATTTCTATGGTGGCCATCTTGGAAGTCACGTTTACCTTATTTTAACATTTTTCAAAACATTCATCTAAGGATCTTCCGTGTGAAGTTTGGTCAAAGTTGACCAAGCTGTTTCAGAGAAGACGATTGTTTGAAGATTATCCGTATATAAGTCTATGTAAAAACATGTGACCACTGGGGCGGGGCCAAATGTGACTCCAGGATCACCATTTGAACAAGCTTGGTAGAGGACCATAAGCTTATAGTAAATGCAAAATATTAAACCTCTGGCTCTTGTAGTTGCAGAAGAATATTTGTTAAGTATTTCCCCATACACTATATGTAAAACATGTGACCCCTGGAGCGGGGCCAAATGTGACCCAATAAGCCTATATCAAACGCAAAACATTAAACCTCTGGCTCTTGTAATTTCAGAGAAGCAGATTTCTTACAGTTGTTCCCTATTCAAGTCTATGTAAAACATGCACAATCTTTATATTCATGTACAACTTTAGAAAACATAAACAAAAGAAAAAACGCATCCAAAGGAAACAATAACAAAAATAAAGAATAAAAACATAAATAAAAAATGAATAAAAAAACAACAAATAAAACTCAAGTGGGATTTGAACCCACTGCCTTAGTTTCCCAGTGTACAAGAAGTAATTTAAAGACTTTTCTATGGCGGCCATCTTGGATGTCGTGTATACTTAATTTTAACAATTTCAAAAACATTCACCTAAGGATCATCCATGTGAAGTTTGGTCAAAACTGACCAAGCTGTTTCTGAGAAGAAGATTTTAAAAAAGAAATCCCTATGTAAGTCTTTGTAAAACATGTGACCTCTGGGGCTGGGCCAATGTGACCCCAGGATCACCATTTTAACAGGCTTGGTAGAGGACCATAAGCTTATAGCAATTGCAAATTATTAAACCTCTGGTTCTTGTAGTTTCAGACAAGAAGATTTTTTAAATATTTCCCTATATAAGTCTATATAAAACATGTGACCGCTGGGGGCGGGGCCAAATGTGACCCCAGGGTCATCATTTGAACTAATTTGGTATTATTTGTTTTAAAGTTTTTCCCTATACAAGTCTATATAAAACATGTGACCCCTTGGGCGGGGCCAAATGTGACCCCAGGGTCACCATTTGAAAAAACTTTGTAAAAGACCATAAGCTTATAGTAAATGAAAAATATTAAACCTCTGATTCTTGTAGTTTCCGAGAAGAAGATTTTAAAATAAATTTCCTATATAAGTCTATCTAAAACTATGAGCCACGGGGCGGGCCAAATTTGACCACAGGGTCACCATTTGAACAAACTTAGTAGAGGACCATAAGCTGATGATACATGTAATACATGAGAGCTCTATATAAGCGGTTTCTGAGGAGAAGTCGTTTGAAGCAAAAGTCAACGACGACGGACGAAGAGTGATCCCAATAGATCACCTTGAGCCTTCGGCTTAATGGCAAATTTAACGTTACATTAGTCTGAACATATGTGTTGTATTCAATGAACTATATAAGCCGTGTGTTACTGGAAATTCTAAACACTAAAAACTGCTTATTTAAAGTAGCTAGCCCGCCAAAAACTGCCAAATTTTACCCCATATGTACACCGTTTCTAAACCTACTGATGAGATATATATATGCTTATTTTGACAATACAAACGCTGTAGACACAATATAATCGGCTTGAACCAGCCAGGACAAACCCCAGAACTGGAACGTCGAATTAAGAGTTACCAACCCATATACTGGTTTTTATTTTCGTTTCGTCATTTTTCAGTTTTAGCGATAATGCCCGAAGTTTAGCTCTCTACTACTGCCAGATTATGGAATGACGAATTGTCCATCGTCCGTCCGTCAGTTAACTTTTGCCTCGTTAAGACGACAGAGCCAACATTTTTTATCTGATCTGTACCAAACTTGATCTTTATCAAACTTGACCAGAGTGTTGACTTCAATGAACGTTTGAAAAGCAGCCACATCGGACCGGTAAAACCAGAGTCATGGCCCTTGATTTTCTTAAATATCCTATATTTGCCGTTAAGAAGACGATAGGGTCTTCATTTTTCATCCGATGTTTACCACACTTCGCTAGGTTCTTGATATCAATGAAGCTCGGACAAGTCTGAAAACCAAAATGGACTAATTACACCCAAGTTATTGCCCTTGATTAAGTTAGATATGTTATATTTTACGTCGTTTAGAAATGATGGCCTTCATGTTCACATTATTTTGACCTATGTAATAGTTAAGGGACATGAGGTCCATACCGACTGGTAATAAGGCATGGGACACCAACTGTAAACAAAAATCGAGATCGAGTTATTTTGGTCGTTTTCCATGAAACAAAATATAATTCTGCTTTACTCTTTATAATGTAATTAATATAAATGATCTAACATGAGTGTCTGTTTAATATTGAATTTGCTATATGTGCAGGATAACATATGAGGCTACTCTGTGCAGGGTATATCATATTAGACTTTAACGTATTCGACATGTTAATAAAATAATACAAATTAGTTTATGATTTTATTGTTTTTTTGTTTAGTTTGATATTACGTTTGACACTTCTTGCATTATAATGCATCCATTATGTATTAATTTATTGCAGGCTGTACGGATGATCATTGACCTGTGCAAAATTGTGTACGATAGTGCGGTATCCTGAAGTATGTATACATACTAAAGGACGTATACATACTACAGGAAAAAAGAAACGCAACTCGGGAATTTCCTCTATATATTGTATGTATAATACATGTATGCCGCAGTTAATCGAATGGTCTATATTAGACTTTTTCTTTTGAAAAAAATCCTTATACAACACATAACACAACAAATGTTATCCCTTAAACATTATTATTATTATTATTAGTCATTACTGATAGAAAACGCGTTTGGCTCAAGCAGGTGATCGAAATTAGGATGTATTTTTTTTAAATCTCTTTACACAATACTGAAATGGTTTAAAGGGAGTACATCAGGCTTTTCAAAGGGGTCTAGGGGTCCGACTTAAAATTGACAAATGATGATATTTTCTGTTTTAAAGCGCCTAAACATAAATGAATGATCCTAAAAATGACCCCTTAGTTACAAGGAAATTCATCCTGTACAGTAATACGTGCTATCCTAGGTTACGCACCAGGGTTAATTTCAGCATTTTATGCCCGATTCAGTCCTAGCTATATGGTGTATTCGAAGTTTAAACCTTAACAATATGGTTCGAACATCATATTTTGATGGATATAAGTGTTTTATCATGAATTGGAACATTTTTATAATTTAAGATATTTCTAGAAAAATCCTGATGTACTCCCTTTAAGGTTATTCCAACTGTTGAATTGGAGATATGACCACCTGTTTCACTGGACGCTGTTTTTAATTCAATTGCATTTAAATCATTAGTAAAGCGATTAACTGAAATATGTTCAAAAATAATATAACAAAACTCATGTTTAATGAGAAATATGGTTTAAAAAAATTTAATCATAGCTTGTTCAAAATTTTAATCTGAAGAATGATAATTTTATGCATGAGTCTAGACATATTCTGACCATTTCAAAAGCAATATAATATTCAATGCATTATTTGTTGTTTAAAATAAGTGAATTGAATGGAATAAAGTTATATGGCGACTTTCCAGCTGCCATTGGTGGAGGAAGACCCCAGGTATCCATCCGGGCAATTTTCGTGCACGAGCGGGAGCCGGGTAGAACCAACGACGTTCCGCAAGCCAGCTGGATAGCTACTTCACATAAAGATTCCAAGACCCCTGAGGGATCGAACCTACAGCGGTGAGGGGCAAGTGATTTCAAGTCAAAGACTCTAACCACTCGGCCATGGACGCCCCTAATATAAGTGAATTTATAAACACACACTCCTTCTTAAAATTCTTCTTCTATAAAGACATCAAATTCATTCTTGAATACACGAAAATATAGAGGTACTTAAAGGGTATAATACCACAAGGTAGCATCCTTTGAATGACATAGCTATAACAATAGGCATGCATCATATGCACCATATACCTGTAATGAGTATACACACGTGGCAACTGATATCTCAATTTCTTTACACATTATGGTTTACATGTACAAATATAATTGGATTAGTTGCAGGTGGTTGTGTCCTCTCTGTTTTTATAATGTTCTGGACAAACTAAAATTAATATGCTCTCAATACTGTAGTTTATATTAGGAAACTTTTAAATGCCTTGTTTTTGTGATTATAAAATTAAGCAAAAAGGTTGTCAGTTTCACAGTTTGCCATTTCACCAATTCAACCTTTGGAATATAAGTGAAACTTCAACGTTTAGGAATTTCAAAGTGTACTGTGATTATAAAGTCTACAACAGCGTAGTTTTGTCTTTTCCTTAACTGGCCGTAAATCGTTTTTTAAAAAACGCCTTGGGACTTCTTTGGAATAGTACGTGAATTTAAATTTGAAATTAAGTGTGTAGTATACTAGTATACACTCGTATAGTTGAAATTCCCGAGTTGCTTTTCTTTTTTCCTTTAGTATACGTTAAACTTTCAATGACCTGACCTTGAATGATTTGCTCACCGATGTAAATATTTTTTTTATGCTGCCATTACATTAACTAATCGATGACCTCGACAAGGACTGAGCAATAGGAATAACATCTACCCGATAAACGATCTAGAGTTCACTGTACATTTCAATAAATGATCGGTAGTAAATATGATTTGTAAAATCAATGATTAGCCGATTTTAGTTTGCGAAAACATATTAAACATTATAGCACGCACGTAATAAACAAAAAACATCAAACTACACAGTAAAACAGGGGCAACTGAATGGCGTGTTACGTGTTTATCTAAATGACTTACAATTAAAAATCTCATCAAGACATCAAGACCGATAGCTTGATATAAATTAAATCTAGCACATTTAAAACCGAAAACGTTAATATGATGCGAATTTTTACAAAAAAACAACAACACTCAAACGTATCAATGCTTATTATTAAATTTGTTTGTTTTATGTTTAACGTCATTTTTCAGCACATTTTAGGCTTTGTGTGACGTTTGTTTGGTGTTTACCCTACTTTTTCAATCAATCAGTTAAATCAGATTTTCAAATATTTGCACCATTTATTCAAGAGGATTTTACTACAAGCAGTCTTCGCGGTGAGGACCGTGACCTATATAGAGACTTTCGATAAAACCTATGGTAAACACTAAGCCGGATAGAGTCTATGAAGAGCAATTTTCACCATTATCCTATACGTGTGGAGGCAGACCACCCACTCATTCCTGGGTAGAACCAGTACTTTATACCTCCAGCCATCTGTAATAATCGACACTTTCTCACTTACTTCCCAGTGGGATTCGAACCCGCTGCAGTGAGAGGCGAGAAGGTTTCACAGCGAAACGTCGTTAACCCCTCGACCACGGATGGATTATTTATCATTAAAAACGTGTTAAATTGACGGAATAAAATTAGACATTCAAATCGCAAATGTCTTTTTAACAATACTCTTAAATGTTTCAATAGGCCTATTCCTCCGCATAAGGAAATATCATACAGCTAAACATACAATTGCTCTCACTATCAAATCTGGTGACACGACATGGGCTGGCTCCCTGCAGTAGACATTCTGTATGCGTGCTGGATTAAGTTGGAAGTATCATGACTATCCGGCCCTAGATTCATTCATGATGTAACCCGAGCCTAGATCATCTGCGACGCTTGCTTATTTGTGCGTCGAAGATCGTCGAAGCGACAAGACTATGTGTTTCAGGTATATTGACATGACGACGTTGCTATGATATGAAGACTGGTTGCATGGATATTATTTACAAGAGAGGTAATCGGGACGATGTGAACTGTTCAAAGTCCGAGTTTAATAAATCGTTTTCATGTATATTTTATGCTGTTCCAAATTAATATTTAACCCGCAAACTCTCGTACATGTATATATACTGTATGGTACAATAGCTATATGTGGAGATTATAAGGTATGAACGCACTAATTATTTTCCCCATAGACACCAATGTTAAAGTGTCACATATTAATGATTTGCTGCAAATTCAACTCAAGTATGGATAATGCAGCAGTGTAATGTTCATATAGAAAACTATTTTTCCACTTGAAAAATCACCAGAAAACGTGGGGTCACAAGACATGTAAGAAAGTTCTTGTTTGTTAACTAAACAGGTCAAGGGTACAGCTGTTTTTATTGATCGACTGTTTTCATTGCTCACAAAGTGTAAGCATAGAGTCGAAATTTCAAAAAAGTTCATCAGTGATCCAGTAAAACCTATTAATACGCTTCTTATACATATAACCACAAAATCGAATAGAAATGGGCAGTTTTCCCCTACTTATAATGCCCGTTTCCATCGAAAAAGGAGGGATTACTTTTTATTATAGGAACTACATTCGACCACTCTATTCCAGGTATATCCCCACACTATTGCTTACACTAACAGCTTAAGGATAATGTCCCCCACACTATTGCTTAAGGGTTATGGCCCGCACTGTTTCTTAACGTTTGTGTCCCCACACTACTGGTTAAGGGTTATGCCCATACACTGTTGCTTAAGAGTTATGTCCCCACAATATTGGTTAAGAACTGTGTCCATACACTGTTTCTTAAGGTTTATGTCCCCAAAATATTGGTTAAGGATTATGTCAATATACTATTGCTTAAGAATTATGTCCCCAAACTATTGATTAAGAGTTATGTCTCCACACTATTGCTTAAGAGTTATGTTCCCGCACTACTGCTTAAGGGTGTTGTCCCACAGTATTACTTAAGGATTACGTCCCAACAACTTTGCTTAAGGATTACGTCCCCACAATTTTGCTTGAGTATTATGTCTCCACATTATTTCTTAAGGTTTATATCAACACACTATTGCTTAAGGACTATGTCCCCACACTATCGCTCAAGGTTTATATCCCCACACTATTGATTAAGAATTTTGTCCACATACTATTGCTTAAGAAGTATGTCCCCCACTGTTTCTTAAGGTTTATTTCCCCGCACTATTGGTTACCGTTTATGTTCCCACACTACTATTTGTTAAAGAGTATTTCCCTTATACTAATGCTTAATGATTATGTCCCCAAATTACTGCTTAAATAGGATGTCCCCACACTATTACTTAATGATTATGTACCAGCACTATCGCTCAAGGATTATGTCTCCACACTATTGGTTAAGGAGCATGTACCCACACTATTGCTTAAGGTTTATTTCCCCACGCTGTTGCTTAAGGATTATATCCCACACTGTTGTTTAAGGTGTATGTACCCACACTATTGCTTAAGGATATTTGTCCCCACACTATTACTTAATGGTTATGCTATTATAGTATGTCCCCATACTATTGGTTAACGATTATGTCCCCACAATATTGGTGAAGGAGTATGGCCACACACTATTGCTTGAGTATTGTCCCCACACTATTGCTCAAGGGATTATGTCCCTACACTATTGCTCAATGATTATGTCCCCACACTTTTGTTTATGTCCCCACACTATTGCCCAAGGAGTATGTCCCCACACCATTGCTTAGGTTTATGTCCCCACGCTGTTGCTTAAGGATTACGTCCCGCACTATTGCTTAAGGAGTATGTACCCACACTATTGCTTAAGAATTATGTTCCCAAACTATTAATTTTTGGGTTACACTGTTGTTTAACTTTTATGTCACCACACTATTGGTTAAGGAGTATGTCCACACGCTGTTGCTTAAGAGTTATGTCCCCACACTATTGGTTAATGATTATGTCCCCATATTGTTGCTCACGGATTATGTCCCCACACAATTTCTCAAGGAGTATGTCCCTACACTATTGCTCAATTATTATGTCCTCACACTGTTGTTCAAGGAGTATGTCCCCAAAATATTGCTCAAGGAGTATGTCCCCACACCATCGCCTAAGGATTATGTTCTCACACTATTGCTCAAGTATCCTGTCATCACACTATTGCTCAAAGAGTAAGTCCTCTCAATATTGCTTAAGAAGTATGTCCCCTTAAATGTAATCCCAATGACAGTGTTACATTTGAAGTATGCAAATCAATGCACACATGACCTTGATATAGCATAAGCTGAGTATTGATCAATACACATTGTTATGAAGTATTGATCAATACACATTGTAATGAAGTTTGTATTTATTATTCAAGTTTAGCAATGCCTAGATAAACATGTGAACGTATTAAACTGAAAGTTTCATGTCAATATATTTATTATTAGTTACATATTATATCTTCTTTTGATGCAATTTCAGCGGATAGCACCTAAGGGGAGATAGTGCTTAACTAAAAGCATGTCTGTGTAATAATTTCAAGTTGATAAATATTAATGATTTTATTGCAGTGATCATATTGTAATACTAGAAGGGTGTTCCACGGAACACTTGTGTCGCCTTCCATGTGCTTATTTCAGCAAGTACAAACTAACTATAAAGTTGGTTAGGTGGTAGGTTCAAGTTTTATGAAAATGGGAAGAACCTGACCAAATGAAAATCGTAGTTATTTGACATGTTTAACGACATTCCTTGAGGTAAGATGAAAACGTGTGTGAAGTTTTATTAACGTACGTCAACTACTCTTCAAGTTATGGCCAAGGTTAGGTTGAAGGTTAATGTGTGACGGACGACGACGACGGACGACGACGAACAAAGTGACCCCTAAGTGTGCGCCATGCTAGGTTGGCGACACAAAACAAGTGTATCTAAAATATAAACTTACTTTAATCTCCTCGATGACGAATTTGACTGCCAGGTATTTCCGAAATGATGAGTATTACAAACAGCTGATATTTATATACTGAGAAAAATAAATTTAGCACATAAAATGCATGTCAATTCCATAGACGAGATACGTAAAGTGACAAAGATATGACCAATAATATGCTGCAAAGTCGGTGATAAAAAAAAAGCAAATACGCCGGGAACATGCTATTATAGGATATCGAAAATCGTTCTTATTTCAATGAAAAGGGAGGTAATTTTAAAATTACGAAATTTGGAATATTTTTGTTTGAGAATTCTTGTCCATGCCAAGTAATAAATGTGTTCAAAGCAATACGTTCCTATAAAAAATAATATGTTTTTAATATATGGGAGGTAATTCTGCTACTAAGGCTTAGAAAATAATAAAAACAACTCACTTTTTGGAAAGTCCCATCCTTACCAAGCATTGCTAATAGCTTCAAACAATTATATAAATGTTCATATGTTTAATCCATGTCCCTAAAAAGTCGTGCTAAACGTTTTTTGTTAAGTATATATACGCGCCATAGCCTATTTGTCAACATGTATATGTAGACACGTGTACTCAACTATTTGCGCCTGATAAAATGACCGATAACGTAAAATTTGCATCATCGCATATCTGCATCAAGAACGAGGACAAAATGATGTAATAATAGTGCATACAACAAGAGTGCATACAACAAGAGACGGTGAATTTTTGGATATATTTTTGGACTTTTTTTTATCATCCTTGGTTTTTTAAACATTAAAGGGATAGATTTAAAAAAATATTTGTCTCACCATCATAAAAAGTTAGGTCCAATTGGAAAAATCAAAATTTCTAATTGGAAAAATCAAAATTCCAATTGGAATTTTCCAATTGGAATATTCCAGTTGAAAATTCCATTCAGAATTATTTCAATTGCAAATGTATTACCTTTTAAAATAAAACAGTCCTTAAAAATAATATCATATTGTTAAACAATTAACTGAAGTACGAATACATACGGAATATTCACATTGATGGTGTTGTATTTTTATAAATAATATGTTCGCGATAAAATAGTCTACAACAATTTGGAACTGTAAATTGTTCATAGTCTAATACTTGTTGTAAAAGTTGTAAACTGTGCATGCATATAGTTTTCATGCTGATGATTGTTAAAAACCTGGGTTTGACGTTTATATTGTCTTTGTTTGCATAGATAGTTTAATCCCACTTTATCAGGAAAAGTATTAATGCATTTAATATATTTCCATATTATGATAATTCTACAATTATTCAAAGCCGAACAAATATGTTATTGTGGCTTGGACTAGCCTCCAAATGTAAGAATGAAGATAGGCTGACGAGCTGATGCGCTTAATTATTTTACGCAACACCTGCTGTTTATGCATAGTTTATATATGAAAACTACGCATTGTCGTGGGCGACAATGCGACGCCCGACAACGCGACATCGCGACATCGCGACAATTATGTCGTGATGTCGTATCGCAATGTCGCGATGTCGTATCGCGATGTCGCGATGTCGCATTGTCGGGCGTCGCATTTTCGCGCATGACAACACGTCATTATGTCGTATTGTCGTAATGTCGCCCACGACAACGCGACATTCTTTCAATTGTCGTAATGTCGCCAACGTCATCGCGACATCGCAACATTACGACATTTGAAAGAATGTCGCGATACGACATCACGACATTGCGATACGACATCGCGACATCGCGATACGACGCGATACGACATCGCGACATCGCGATACGACATCACGACATTGCGATACGACATCACGACATAGATGTCGCACTGTCGTATCGCGATGTCGCGATGTCGTGTTGTCGGGCGTCGCATTGTCGCCCTCGACACTGCGACATTGTATCTGGCCCCAACCGGACACCGTAGAAAACAGTGTTGAATAAATGTCAAAATGACAAAACAAAACTCTGTACGAAATACATTACATAAGTTATGTAATAATTACGAGTGAATTAAACTACCAGAAGAAAACATGTTTTGTCTATATAAACTCACGTGTGTTACGCCCAAGTACAGACATGTTTAAGATATGTCATCAGGAGTCTATAGCTTGTACGGTTCTACAGCGTTTAGATTACATGTAGTTTCTAGCCTTACTCGTAGATTACATGTAGTTTCTAGCCTTACTCGTAGATCACATGTAGTTTCTAGCCTTACTCGTAGATTACATGTAGTTTCTAGCCTTACTCGACCATACGTTTACGCGTCCGCTTATTAGACTGGACACTGGACTATGGTTATATTCATGGTATGTTTACATATACTTAATTAGTATGATAGTGGTGTGATTGTAATCAGGTGGTTTAATCAGTGTATCAGGTTATTTGTACCTGTGTGTGAAACACATTCCTAAAAGTAGTATCTTCCTGCAGCACTATGTCACCGTAAGTCATCTGGGGTATTAATGGTAATGTATATGGCAAGCCAATTGTCCAATAATTACGTGAACCCAGGTTCACGGTCGAAAAACTAGGATTAACGATTCGAACGTAAAACCAGGTTTATCGAATACTAACCTATATTTTCGAGCGAAAACATAGGATAACGGGCGTAAACCATAGTTTACGCTCGTGAACCCAGGTTTACGTTCGATAAACTAGGTTTCTCGATTGAACTTAGAATTTCGGTCGTTATCCTTAGTTTACGAGCGTGAACCTATGTTTACGGGCGTGAACCTGGGTTCACGAGCGTGAACCATAGTTTACGAACGTGAACCTATGTTTACGACCGTGAACTTGGGTTTACGACCGTGAACATGGGTTTACGACCGTGAACATAGGTTCACGCTCGTGAACATAGGATAACGACCGAAAAGCATAGATTTGTTCGAGAAACCTAGTTTATCGAACGTAAACCTAAGTTCACGTTCGTAAACTATGGTTCACGCTCGTAAACCCAAGTTCACGGTCGTAAACATAGGTTCACGTTCGTAAACTATGGTTCACGGTCGTAAACATAGGTTCACGTCAGTAAACTATGGTTCACGGTCGTAAACATAAGTTCACGTCCGTAAACTATGGTTCACGGTCGTAAACCTAGGTTCACGCTCGTAATCTATAGTTCACGTTCGTAAACTATGGTTCACGCTCGTGATTGTCTATGCTCGTAAATCACAGATACCGGTCCGAAAGCATAGTTACAAGTCGATAAACCCGGTTTTACGAACGTGAACATATGTTTACGAGCGTGAACCTATGTTTACGAGCGTAAACCATAGTTTACGAGCGTAAACTATAGTTCACGGTTGTAAACATAGGTTTACGTCCGTGAACTATGGTTCACGCTCGTAAACTATGGTTCACGGTCGTAAACTATGGTTCACGGTCGTAAACTATGGTTCACGGTCGTAAACTATGGTTCACGGTCGTAAACATAGGTTCACGGTCGTAAACATAGGTTCACGGTCGTGAACCCATGTTCACGCCCGAAATTCATAGTTGTTTTGATAATCCTAGTATATCGACCGTAAACCATGGTTTACGTTCGATAAACTAGGTTTCTCGATTGAACTATGAATTTCGGTCGTTATCCTATGTTTACGAGCGTGAACCGGGGTTCACGAGCGTGAACCGGGGTTCACGAGCGTGAACCATAGTTTACGAATGTAAACCTATGTTTATGACCGTGAACTTGGGTTTACGAGCGCAAACCTACGTTTACGAGCGTAAACTAGGGTTTACGGACGCATCCTATGTTTTCGCTCGAAAGTATAGGTTAACATGCTTTTACGTTCGAAAAACCTAGTTTATCGATCGTTAATCCTAGTTTTTCGACCGTTAACCTGGGTTCACGTAATTTTTATTGGACAATTGGCTTGCCATGAATGTACTGATGTCATAGTATGCATGCTCTACACAGGGTCATTTATGTATTATTGTATGTTCTCATAATGTATTTGACGTGGATGGTTTATGAAATGCTGTATGTGTAAGATGTATGTACTTAGTTACATAAGTCAATATCATTGATTGTAAAACTATGCTGTTTTTCCTACGGTTAAAACAATTAAAGATTCCTTTTAGTATTTTAGTTATTTACAACACCTTAAAGACACGATACAACATGACTACATACTGAATGAGAATTTGTAATTGTAACGAATCTATCGTATTATTATGGCTCCCCCACACTTTGTGTGGTAGGGGAGCCATATTGATTTTGTGCTTTCTGTCTGTCTGTAGGTCTGTCTGTCTGTCTGTCTGTCTGTGTGTGTCACAAACGATGTCCGATCATTAACTAGAGAATGGTTGGACCTAGGGTCCTCAAACTTGGAAGGATGGTTGGTCATGACAAGTAGATGACCCCTATGGTCGCGGTGACCTTGACTATCAAAACGATGTCCGATCAATATCTAGAGAACGGTTGGACCTAGGGTCCTCAAACTTGGAACGACGGTTAGTCATGACAAGTAGATGACCCTATTGATTTTGGGGTCAAAGGTCAAGGTTGCGGTGAAACGATGTCCAATCAATAACTAGAGAATGGTTGGACCTAGGGTCCTCAAACTTGGAAGGATGGTTGGTCATGACCAGTAGATGACCCTATTGATTTTGGGGTCACTAGGTCATAGGTCAAGGTTGCGGTGAAACTATGTCCGATCAATAACTAGAGAATGGTTGGACCTAGGGTCCTCAAACTTGGAAGGATGGTTGGTCATGACCAGTAGATGACCCCTATTGATTTTTTTTTTTTTTTAATTTAGATTTTTTTTGATTATTTTTTTTTTTAATTTTTTTTTTTAAATATTTTTTAATTTTAATTTTTTGTTTAATTTTTTTTTATTATTTTTTTTTATTTTTTTTAATTTTTTTTTTTTAATTTTTTTTTTTTTTTAATTTTTGCATAAGAAGTTTTAGGGTCGGCCCTTTAAAAAAATAGGGTCGGTCGGGTTACTTGAACCACACATATTTTTTTATGTGGCCTTACTGATACAGATAGTAGATACAGTCACAGGGATATTGAATATCAAAACGATCTCAGATCAATAAAGAACAGTTGGACCTAGAGTCGTCAATTATGTCTGTTCGGGCGAGTGAGGGAGCCATACGTTTTTGTCCCATGGACAATAACAATTTCTAGTTTGAATATTTGAGTGTTGTTTACGTCAACACATTATATGCTTTTTTGAGCCGCCCCATAGAGAAGGAAGACGAAATAACCCGGAATCTCTTCTTACCGAAATGATCCTTACTGTTATGTAACGTGCTCGGGGGATACATTCCGATACACATGACCAACCGGATTGCGTCTCTTATTGGAACGGACGATGCTATGGGAAATGTCGTGTGTAAGGACACATCAAAGAGACCCAGTGGTCTTCGGGTCAGAGTCTACCGTGCCAATGGGTTATCGCGGCCATTTATATCCACTAAATGGATATGTATTAGCATATAAACTATAACTGTTTCATGTTTAAGGGAATGTGAAAGATGTCCAGCTAAATAAATACTTAACGGTAAACTGGAGTCTGAACAGTTTTCACTTGATAAGCAACGCAGATTTTCATTTGCTTATAGTGTTAAAAATTTGATTAGTTTCTCGCAAGAATCGAGTTGTTGGAATACAGAAATACATAGCTATTAATCTGAACTAATTGTTCATTAATATTGTGAATTTATACTCACATCACAGGCTACAAATCAACCTAATAATGATGATGATGACAAAGTTATAGCTAAAGATGAAGATACAGATGATGATGATGATGATGGTGATGGTGTTCAAGTGATGATGATGGCGATGAAATATGTCGATGATGGTGATGATGATGATGATGGTGGTTGTGGTGGTGATGATGATGATGATTTAACAGGTTGAATGTTTTTTAATTTCATGTTTGCCTGACACCTATCAAAATTTAACATAATTATATATAACAAAAATACAACCCCGTGGTTATTTTGACACATGATATGTAAAATGAGGCAGAATTGAATAGAAATCTTATATAAACATGACTTTTCCTGTGATCTATTCCTAAAATACTGTAGATTTTGAACCTTGTAAGGATAAATCAAGGAACGCAATGGAATGTCCTGTAAAATGTAGAAAAATGGACTTATTTTTTTTATCTACCTCCATCTGTAAAGCACGAGTATTCAAGAAAGATAACAGTGTTGTGAGTCCTGAAGGTGAACTTTTTTTCTAATGAGCACCTCTGATAATAATAGAAATGTATACAAATCAATTACATGCTGAAAATTGCTAAAAAGTGTGATTCTATGTTTATTGGTTCTAAAATTATTCAAGTTTTAGTGACCTAGGGTCTAAATCCAGGCCGAGTACCTTTACTATTTGAAAATCTACAGTAGTGATAAGGATTTTGCATTTTCCTGGTCATTTGTGCTCAGCTATGTCTGAAACTTTCAAATATACATGAAAAGGCGTCTCTACATCTGACTATAGCATGAAAATGATCTTTAAGAAATAATAATTATTGAGAAAACTACTGAAAATAATAAAACCAAAATAAGGGTTACCCGTCAAAGTTTGATTTTCCAAGAAAAGTATCAGTCTCTCGCCTTAATTTTGACATTTGTTTCAAAGTCTGTCTTCATTGATATGTGTGTTTGTTATACAAGCCAGGAGCTATAAAATAAAGCTAAAGTTATGCTAATATGTACCTGTATTGTTTTTGAAAATATAGTTAATTTTTAGTTAAACATGGTATCAAGTAAAATTTCAGCTTATTCCTGCAATATGAAGATACCTTGAAGTAACACACAGACGGGATTTCTGAATAACAGTGTTGGCTGTGTCTGAAACATTCACAGATACAAGAACAATGTTTAAAGATGAAGGACGAAAGATACCCGTTCTGCAGCTCTAAAGCGCAAGGGCTAAGAGGTGAATGATGAAAATTTCCATTCTGAAGCGCTAAAGCGCAAGGCGTTAGAGATTAATGATGAAAGATACCTGTTCTGCAGCTCTAAAGCGCAATGCCGTAACATTGAAAGACGAAATATACCCGTATACAGATTTAAAGCACAAGGCCTTAGAGATGAAGGATAAAATATATGCCTTCTGCAGCTCTAAAGCGCAATGCCTAAGCGACGACACATTTACGATTTCCCGTTAAAAATGTCCCATGTCTACAGCTCTTAAACGCAATGCCTTAGTGATGAATAATAAAAAATACCCTTTATGCAGCACTAAAGCACCTGGCCTTATATACAGGACGAAATATACCAGTTCTGCAGCTTTAAAGCGCAGTATCTTAGAAACAAAGTATTAACATTCATGCTGCAGCTTTAAAGCGCAAGGCCTTTTGAAAGATGACGGATGAATATTCCTATTCTGCAGCTCTGAAGCGCAAGGCCTCCGAGATACCCATTTTGCAGTTCTTAAGCGCAATGCATTAATGATGAATAATGAAATATACCCATTCTGATGCTCTATTTTCTGATGGGCACTTCACTTCAATTATAATTGAAAATGTATATTAATCAATTACATGCTGAAAACTGCTAACATTTTGATTCCATGTTTATTGGTTCTCAAGTTATTCAAGTTTTAATTGACCTAGGGTATTGGTTTAAATTCAGGCCGAGTACCTTTAATATTTTGAAAATCTACAGTGGTAATAGAGATTTTGCATTTTCTTGGTCATCTGTGCTCAGCTATGTCTAAAACATTCAAATATATATGAAAAGGCATCTCTACGTCTGAATATAGCATGAACATGATCTTTAAGAAATAAGTATTGAAAAAAAATGCTGAAAATAATAAAATGAAGAATTACCTGTCATCATTTTAGATACTAATATATGGACCTATGACATAGCGCCAATTTCAATACAGCAATTTCAATACAACAACCACTGAGTTCCGTTGGTGTGTTCTTGGGCAAGACACTTTCCCTTAGCCTCGTCCGTCGGATGGGGACGTAAACCGGGCGGTCCCGTGTATCGGTCTATCCTCCGAGCACGTTAAAGAACCATAGGAATCTATTCGATAATAAGAGTAGGGCAGGTTCCCGGATTCCTATGTATCCTTCCCCTCTCTCTGGGGCGGCTCTAAATAACCTATACTGTGTTGATGAGCCGTTAAACAACATTCAATTCAATTCAATACAACAACACGATCTGATGGCCAGTCTTTTACCCCAAACATTTTGGCCAGTCTTTTACCCCCAACATTTTTAATCACGTGTTCCTCCATATGTCACGTGCTCCCCCATAATGCAGCATCAAAAAGCAAATACAATTATAGGCTGCCACGCGCCAATAATAGCTGTCAAGCGGGGATGATACTCACGTTTCATTTGCATCGCGATTTGTTTATCGCCGTGTTTAAAACTGGAAATAACTAACTACTTAAAGTCCTTCTCCGGGACTTTCATAATTATTTTATACTTTCAGTGTAATTTCCTTTAGTGGGTTGTGGCTCTTTCAACTTACATTTCATCAGTTTATTACAAAAACATAATGTATTTGAATACTTCTAAACAAAATCGTGAAGTTATCATTTTCTGTGTGATTGACGCATAAAAACCAGTCCACGATCTATTAGACTTGTTAAGCTGGTCAACTGAAGGAGCGCTGTGGTCTAGTGGTAGAGCGTCGGACCCATGATCCAAAAGTCGTGGGTTCGATTCCCGCCATTGCCATATGCGTTGTGTCCCTGAGCAAGACACTTTATCTGCATTGCTTAGTACTGGTTCTATCCAGGAAGACATCGAGAGTGATTCAAATAAGTTCATAGAGCTTTCGTTACAATCGATGTAAAATAAATAAGTTTAAACTAACTGAAGTGTGGGTCTCCAGGGTTTAAGCGAGCCAATTATTCCCATTATAGTAGATTACGCAACACCAAGTGCATACTAGTTCACGATTGCTACTTATATCATTTATCTCACACTTAGCAAATTACCGCTTGTTAATCACTTTTAATTACGGAACAGGCAGTATACATCGCATCAATATAATACGTTTATATTTAATAGTTTATTTAAGTCTCATCACAGTACAATATTATCTACAATGCAACAATTCATAAAATACAACTGTGCCATTCTTTTTAGACTTACGAGAGACTATAAAATATAAATATACATATGACTGTTCACAATGTTAAAATATTGAGCAATTGATTCCTAACCGACTGCCACAACCGTTTCATAAGACTCACAAAAAGCCACAGCAGTAGGTCCAGTAGTCAATGCATACACATATATCACTGTTTTAATTTATCAAATCATTTTCTGAGAATATTATTATCAAACACATATATACATAGTAATAACTGAGCGGTCGGTGCTAATCTTCACTCGTTGTCTAAAAAGTACTTAAAATAGAACTATTAATATGTGAGTTAGAGAATCGCAACGGCTACTGAAACTTAACAAATAGTATAAAAAATCAGATAACAACCCAGATCAGAACTAGAGTGTACTGATTAGCACCGACTTCTCAACGTATTATACAATCTTATTTCTTATCTAATAATGATTGCATTATTTACAGTATAATTCAAATAAAAATAAAAAAAACATTTAAATAACTTAAACGATACTCTGGGTCTCGATGTTTTAAGTGTGACTGACGTCCTAATTCAATATTGAACTAATGCAAACAATACAAACTAAAGTGATTCATAATTTAGCTTTTAGCACGTGTTATTCGAATCACATTTAGTTTCAGCCTGACATATGGTGCCCTTTAATTGTGCATGTGGTATGTTTTCATGGCGAGAGTCAACATAAAATACCGGATCTGTTCCGTTCTCTTCTAAAATAAGTATCACATTGAAATATGAAATAGGTCTCATATATAATTCCTTGGGTTAGAATGACAGGTAGGACCCCGTACCGACCCCAAACTCACAGTTCGGCAGAAGTAGTGGCGGTAGTATTATTAGCAGTTTTAGTATTATTAGTAGTAGGAGTAGTAGTTGTAGTAGTAGTAGTAGTAGTAGTAGTCGTAGTAGTCGTAGTAGTAGTAGCAGCAGCAGTATTAGTAGTATTGGTCGTAACAGCAGCAGTAGAAGTAGTATTTGCAGCAGCAGTTGTAATAGTAGTGTGTGAGTAGCGATGGTGGCGGTGTGTAGCGGTGGCGACGGTGGCGGTAGCAGTAGTAGAAGCAGTTGTAGTAGCAACAGCAACAGCAGCAGTAGCAACAGCACCAGTAGCAGCAGCACCAGTAGCAGCAGCAGTAGTAGTAGTAGTAGCAGTAGTAATAGTGGTAGTGGTAGTGGCGGTGGTGGTGACAATTCATGTTTTGAAATGGAATCCACGTGAAGTTTATCATACAATATTAGTGTGGATAATGCTACAGTCAAACAAAGGGCCATAACACAGTATTGAATTAGGCAATCTATAATGTGAGATGTAGGGCATACGGTCATCAGTTGTTCTGTGTATATGAAGTTTGGGAATAATCCATTATAATCTGTTTGAGAAATGCAAGCAATCAAAATGTGTTACGGGACGGGACGTTACTGACAGCCTGATTCCTGCAATTATATAGCCCCAATTCCACGTGAAACGCGGATATAATAATTGGCCAATATGATATCATTTGATTAATTAACATAACGTGCGCGTTTAATAGTAAAATACAAGAACGATAATATTATAGAAAATAGCTTACCATGTATTAGGACTGAAACTATTTCCAGAAAGGCTATGTATGCTCGCAATAATCAGTCCGTGAGCTTTTTTTTAAATCATCAAACTTTTACTGGATTGATATGGTATCACCTTGCCAGCATAAATGTTTTCGCTTTACTCATGCTGTTGACGAGAATAGAAGTTCTCTCTTCAACTTTGCATGGGATAAATGGGTCTTAAACATTAATATTTACACAAATGTAGTTCAAGGCTATGTATTTTTTATAGGCCTCAAACGGCTAATCCAAGGTCATTATTAGAGGCACTGTGTACAAAATGGAGTGGAGTATAACTTTCGGGTTTTCGATTGAAGGTTTGGAGCGGAGTATTAGAGTCAGTTTTTGGAGTGGATTTTTTAAAATCATTTTTTTTTATTATTAAGGTTCTATTGGACATAGGAGATGCCAAATAGGAGTTGATCATTTGTTTTGAACAGCTGTTACTGTTATTGTTGCTACCGCTACCACCACCACTACTGCTACTGCTGCTAGTAGTAGTAATACGAGTAGTAGTAGTGGTGGTGGTGGTGGTGGTGGTGGTGGTGGTACGAGTATTATTATATTATTATTATTACTGTTATTATTATTATAATTATTATTATTATTATTATTATTATTATTATTAGTAGTAGTAGTAGTAGTAGTAGTAGCAGTAGTAGTCGTAGTAGTAGTAGTATTAGTAGTAGCCGTAGAAGTAGCAGTGACATTACTGACAGCAGCATCAGCAGCATCAGCAGCATAGCAGCATCAAAGCAGTAGCAGCAGCAGCAGGAGAAGGGTAATATAGTCGTAGTAGTAGAAGGAGGAGTAATATTTGTAGTAGTAGAAGGAGGAGTAATAGTGGTAGTAGTAGAATGAGGAATAATAGTTGTAGTAGTAGAAGGAGGAGTAATAGTTGTGTTAGTAGAAGGAGGAGTAATAGTGGTAGTAGTAGAATGAGGAATAATAGTAGTAGAAGGAGGAGTAATAGTTGTAGTAGTAGAAGGAGGAGTAACATATGTAGTAGTAGAAGGGGGAGTAACAGTTGTAGTAATAGAAGGAAGAGTAATAGTTGTAATAGTAGAAGGAGGAGTAATAGTTGTAGTAATAGAAGGAAGAGTAATAGTTTTAGTAGTATAATGAGGAGTAATAGTTGTAGTAGTAGAAGGAGGAATAATAGTTGTAGTACTAGAAGGAGGAGTAATAGTTGTAGTAGTAGAAGGAGGAGTAATAGTTGTGGTAGTAGAAGGAGGAATAATAGTTGTAGTAGTAGAAGGAGGAGTAATAGTTTTAGTAGTAGAAGGAGGAATAATAGTTGTAGTAGTAGAAGGAGGAGTAATAGTTGTAGTAGAAGGAGGAGTAATCGTTGTAGTAGTAGAAGGAGGAGTAATAGTGGTAGTAGTTGAAGGAGGAGTAATAGTTGTAGTAGTAGGACAAGGAGTAATAGTTGTAGTTGTAGAAGAAGGAGTAATAGTGGTAGTACTAGAAGGAGGAGTAATAGTTGTGGTAGTACAAGGAGGAGTAATAGTTGTAGTAGTAGAAGGAGGAGTAATGGTTGTAGTAGTAGAAGGAGTAATATAGTTATAGTAGTAGAAGGAGGAGTAATAATTATAGTAGTAGAAGGAGGAGTAATAGTTGTAGTAGAAGAAGGAGGAGTAATAGTTGTATTAGTAGAAGGAGGAGTAATTGTTGTAGTAGTAGAAGGAGTAATATAGTTGTAGTAGTAGAAGGAGCAGTAATAATTGTGGTAGTAGAAGGAGGAGTAATAGTTGTAGAAGTAGAAGGAGGAGCAATAGGTGTAGTAGTAGAAGGAGGAGTAATAGTTATATAAGTAGAAGGAGGAGTAATAATTGTAGTAGTAGAAGGAGAAGTAATAGTTGTTGTAGTAGAAGGAGTAATATAGTTGTAGTAGTAGAAAAAGGAGTAATAATTCTAGTAGTAGAAGTAGTAAAATAGTTGTAGTAGTAGAAGGAGGAGTAATATTTGTAGTAGTAGAAGGAGGGGGTAATAGTTGTAGTAGTAGAAAGAGGAGTAATAATTGTAGTAGCAGAAGGAGGAGTAATATAGTTGCAGTAGTAGAAAGAGGAGTAATATAGTTGTAGTTGTAGAAGGAGGAGTAATATAATTGTAGTAGTAGAAGGAGGAGTAATATAGTTGTAGTAGTAGAAGGAGGAGTAATATAATTGTAGTAGTAGAAGGAGGAGTAATATAGTTGTATTAGTAGAAGGAGGGGTAATAGTTGTAGTAATAGAATGAGGAATAATAGCTGTAGTAGTAGAAGGAGTAATATAGTTGTAGTAGTAGAAGGAGGAGTAATAATTGTAGTAGTAGAAGGAGGAGTAATAGTTGTAGTAGTAGAAGGGGGAGTAATAGTTGTAGTAGTAGAAGGAGTAATACAGTTGTAGTAGTAGAAGGAGGAGTAATAATTCTAGTAGTAGAAGTAGTAAAATAGTTGTAGTAGTTGAAGGAGGAGTAATATTTGTAGTAGTAGAAGCAGGAGTAATAGTTGTAGTAGTAGAAGGAGGAGTAATAGTTGTAGGTGTAGAAGGAGGAGTAATAGCGGTAGTGGTAGAAGGAGGAGTAGTAGTTGTAGTAGTAGAAGGAGGAGTAATAGTTATAGTAGTAGAAGGAGTAATATAGTTGTAGTAGTAGAAGGTGGAGTAATAGTTGTAGTAGTAGAAGGAGTAATATAGTTGTAGCAGTAGAAGGAGGAGTAATATTTGTAGTAGTAGAAGGAGGTGTAATAGTTATAGTAGTAGAAGGAGGAGTAATAGTTATATAAGTAGAAGGAGGATTAATAGTTGTAGTAGTAGAAGGAGGAGTAATAGTTGTAGTAGTAGGAGAAGGAGTAATAGTTGTAGGTGTAGAAGGAGGAGTAATAGCGGTAGTGGTAGAAGGAGGAGTAGTAGTTGTAGTAGTAGAAGGAGGAGTAATAGTTATAGTAGTAGAAGGAGTAATATAGTTGTAGTAGTAGAAGGTGGAGTAATAGTTGTAGTAGTAGAAGGAGTAATATAGTTGTAGCAGTAGAAGGAGGAGTAATATTTGTAGTAGTAGAAGGAGGTGTAATAGTTATAGTAGTAGAAGGAGGAGTTATAGTTATATAAGTAGAAGGAGGATTAATAGTTGTAGTAGTAGAAGGAGGAGTAATAGTTGTAGTAGTAGAAGGAGGAGTAATAGTTGTAGTAGTAGAAGGAGGAGTAAATTGTTGTAGTAGTAGAAGGAGTAATATAGTTGTAGTAGTAGAAGGAGCAGTAATAATTGTGGTAGTAGAAGGAGGAGTAATAGTTGTAGTAGTAGAAGGAGGAGCAATAGGTGTAGTAGTAGAAGGAGGAGTAATAGTTATATAAGTAGAAGGAGGAGTAATAATTGTAGTATTAGAAGGAGAAGTAATAGTTGTAGTAGTAGAAGGAGTAATATAGTTGTAGTAATAATTCTAGTAGTAGAAGTAGTAAAATAGTTGTAGTAGTAGAAGGAGGAGTAATATTTGTAGTAGTAGAAGGAGGGGTAATAGTTGTAGTAGTAGAAAGAGGAGTAATAATTGTAGTAGCAGAAGGAGGAGTAATATAGTTGCAGTAGTAGAAAGAGGAGTAATATAGTTGTAGTTGTAGAAGGAGGAGTAATATAATTGTAGTAGTAGAAGGAGGAGTAATATAGTTGTAGTAGTAGAATGAGGAGTAATATACTTGTAGTAGTAGAAGGAGGAGTAATATAGTTGTATTAGTAGAAGGAGGGGTAATAGTTGTAGTAATAGAATGAGGAATAATAGCTGTAGTAGTAGAAGGAGTAATATAGTTGTAGTAGTAGAAGGAGGAGTAATAATTGTAGTAGTAGAAGGAGGAGTAATAGTTGTAGTAGTAGAAGGAGGAGTAATAGTTTTAGTAGTAGAAGGGGTAGTAATAGTTGTAGTAGTAGAAGGAGAAATATAGTTGTAGTAGTAGAAGGAGGAGTAATAATTCTAGTAGTAGAAGTAGTAAAATAGTTGTAGTAGTTGAAGGAGGAGTAATATTTGTAGTAGTAGAAGCAGGAGTAATAGTTGTAGTAGTAGAAGGAGGAGTAATAGTGGTAGAAGTAGTAGAAGGAGGAGCAATAGTTGTAGTAGTAGGAGAAGGAGTAATAGTTGTAGTTGTAGAAGGAGGAGTAATAGCGGTAGTGGTAGAAGGAGGAGTAGTAGTTGTAGTAGTAGAAGGAGGAGTAATAGTTATAGTAGTAGAAGGAGTAATATAGTTGTAGTAGTAGAAGGTGGAGTAATAGTTGTAGTAGTAGAAGGAGTAATATAGTTGTAGTAGTAGAAGGAGGAGTAATATTTGTAGTAGTAGAAGGAGGTGTAATAGTTATAGTAGTAGAAGAAGGAGTAATAGTTATATAAGTAGAAGGAGGATTAACAGTTGTAGTAGTAGAAGGAGGAGTAATAGTTGTAGTAGTAGAAGGAGGAGTAATAGTTGTAGTAGTTGAAGGAGGAGTAATTGTTGTAGTAGTAGAAGGAGTAATATAGTTGTAGTAGTAGAAGGAGGAGTAATAATTGTAGTAGTAGAAGGAGGAGTAATAGTTGTAGTAGTAGATAGAGGAGTAATAGTTATATAAGAAGAAGGAGGAGTAATAGTTGTAGTAGTAGAAGGGGAAGTAATAGTTGTAGTAGTAGAAGGAGTAATATAGTTGTAGTAGTAGAAGGAGGAGTAATAATTCTAGTAGTAGAAGTAGTAAAATAGTTGTAGAAGTTGAAGGAGGAGTAATATTTGTAGTAGTAGAAGGAGGAGTAATAGTTGTAGTAGTAGAAGGAGGAGTAATAATTGTAGTAGAAGAAGGAGGAGTAATATAGTTGTAGTAGTAGAAAGAGGAGTAATATAGTTGTAGTTGTAGATGGAGGAGTAATATAATTGTACTAGTAGAAGGACGAGTAATATAGTTGTAGTAGTATAAGGTGGAGTAATATAATTGTAGTAGTAGAAGGAGGAGTAAAATAGTTGTATAAGTAGAAGGAGGAGTAATAGCTGTAGTAGTAGTAGAAGGAAGAGTAATAGTTGTAGTAGTAGAAGCAGGAGTAATAGTTTTTGTAGTAGTAGAAGGAGGAGTAATAGTTGTAGTACTAGAAAGAGGAGTAATAGTTGCAGTGTAGAAGGAGTAGTAATAGTTGTAGTAGTAAAATAAGTAATAATAATTGTAGTAGTAGAAGGAGGAGTAATAGTTGTAGCATTAGAAGGAGGAATAATAGTTGTAGTAGTAGAAGCAGGAGTAATAGTTGTAGTAGAAGGAGGAGTAATAGTGGTAGAAGTAGTAGAAGGAGGAGCAATAGTTGTAGTAGTAGGAGAAGGAGTAATAGTTGTAGTAGTAGAAGGAGGAGTAATAGTTGTAGTAGTAGAAGGAGGAGTAAATTGTTGTAGTAGTAGAAGGAGTAATATAGTTGTAGTAGTAGAAGGAGCAGTAATAATTGTGGTAGTAGAAGGAGGAGTAATAGTTGTAGTAGTAGAAGGAGGAGCAATAGGTGTAGTAGTAGAAGGAGGAGTAATAGTTATATAAGTAGAAGGAGGAGTAATAATTGTAGTATAAGAAGGAGAAGTAATAGTTGTAGTAGTAGAAGGAGTAATATAGTTGTAGTAATAATTCTAGTAGTAGAAGTAGTAAAATAGTTGTAGTAGTAGAAGGAGGAGTAATATTTGTAGTAGTAGAAGGAGGGGTAATAGTTGTAGTAGTAGAAAGAGGAGTAATAATTGTAGTAGCAGAAGGAGGAGTAATATAGTTGCAGTAGTAGAAAGAGGAGTAATATAGTTGTAGTTGTAGAAGGAGGAGTAATATAATTGTAGTAGTAGAAGGAGGAGTAATATAGTTGTAGTAGTAGAATGAGGAGTAATATACTTGTAGTAGTAGAAGGAGGAGTAATATAGTTGTATTAGTAGAAGGAGGGGTAATAGTTGTAGTAATAGAATGAGGAATAATAGCTGTAGTAGTAGAAGGAGTAATATAGTTGTAGTAGTAGAAGGAGGAGTAATAATTGTAGTAGTAGAAGGAGGAGTAATAGTTGTAGTAGTAGAAGGAGGAGTAATAGTTTTAGTAGTAGAAGGGGTAGTAATAGTTGTAGTAGTAGAAGGAGTAATATAGTTGTAGTAGTAGAAGGAGGAGTAATAATTCTAGTAGTAGAAGTAGTAAAATAGTTGTAGTAGTTGAAGGAGGAGTAATATTTGTAGTAGTAGAAGCAGGAGTAATAGTTGTAGAAGTAGAAGGAGGAGTAATAGTGGTAGAAGTAGTAGAAGGAGGAGCAATAGTTGTAGTAGTAGGAGAAGGAGTAATAGTTGTAGTTGTAGAAGGAGGAGTAATAGCGGTAGTGGTAGAAGGAGGAGTAGTAGTTGTAGTAGTAGAAGGAGGAGTAATAGTTATAGTAGTAGAAGGAGTAATATAGTTGTAGTAGTAGAAGGTGGAGTAATAGTTGTAGTAGTAGAAGGAGTAATATAGTTGTAGTAGTAGAAGGAGGAGTAATATTTGTAGTAGTAGAAGGAGGTGTAATAGTTATAGTAGTAGAAGAAGGAGTAATAGTTATATAAGTAGAAGGAGGATTAACAGTTGTAGTAGTAGAAGGAGGAGTAATAGTTGTAGTAGTAGAAGGAGGAGTAATAGTTGTAGTAGTTGAAGGAGGAGTAATTGTTGTAGTAGTAGAAGGAGTAATATAGTTGTAGTAGTAGAAGGAGGAGTAATAATTGTAGTAGTAGAAGGAGGAGTAATAGTTGTAGTAGTAGATAGAGGAGTAATAGTTATATAAGAAGAAGGAGGAGTAATAGTTGTAGTAGTAGAAGGGGAAGTAATAGTTGTAGTAGTAGAAGGAGTAATATAGTTGTAGTAGTAGAAGGAGGAGTAATAATTCTAGTAGTAGAAGTAGTAAAATAGTTGTAGAAGTTGAAGGAGGAGTAATATTTGTAGTAGTAGAAGGAGGAGTAATAGTTGTAGTAGTAGAAGGAGGAGTAATAATTGTAGTAGAAGAAGGAGGAGTAATATAGTTGTAGTAGTAGAAAGAGGAGTAATATAGTTGTAGTTGTAGATGGAGGAGTAATATAATTGTACTAGTAGAAGGACGAGTAATATAGTTGTAGTAGTATAAGGTGGAGTAATATAATTGTAGTAGTAGAAGGAGGAGTAAAATAGTTGTAGAAGTAGAAGGAGGAGTAATAGCTGTAGTTGTAGTAGAAGGAAGAGTAATAGTTGTAGTAGTAGAAGCAGGAGTAATAGTTTTTGTAGTAGTAGAAGGAGGAGTAATAGTTGTAGTACTAGAAAGAGGAGTAATAGTTGCAGTGTAGAAGGAGTAGTAATAGTTGTAGTAGTAAAATAAGTAATAATAATTGTAGTAGTAGAAGGAGGAGTAATAGTTGTAGCATTAGAAGGAGGAATAATAGTTGTAGTAGTAGAAGCAGGAGTAATAGTTGTAGTAGAAGGAGGAGTAATAGTGGTAGAAGTAGTAGAAGGAGGAGCAATAGTTGTAGTAGTAGGAGAAGGAGTAATAGTTGTAGTTGTAGAAGGAGGAGTAATAGTGGTAGTGCTAGAAGGAGGAGTAGTAGTTGTAGTAGTAGAAGGAGGAGTAATAGTTATAGTAGTAGAAGGAGTAATACAGTTGAGTAGTAGAAGGTGGAGTAATAGTTGTAGTAGTAGAAGGAGTAATATAGTTGTAGTAGTAGAAGGAGGAGTAATATTTGTAGTAGTAGAAGGAGGTGTAATAGTTATAGTAGTAGAAGGAGGAGTAATAGTTATATAAGTAGAAGGAGGATTAATAGTTGTAGTAGTAGAAGGAGAAGTAATAGTTGTAGTAGTTGAAGGAGGAGTAATTGTTGTAGTAGTAGAAGGAGTAATATAGTTGTAGTAGTAGAAGGAGGAGTAATAATTGTAGTAGTAGAAGGAGGAGTAATATAGTTGTAGTAGTAGAAGGAGGTGTAATATAATTGTAGTAGTAGAAGGAGGAGTAATATAGTTGTATTAGTAGAAGGAGGGGTAATAGTTGTAGTAATAGAATGAGGAATAATAGCTGTAGTAGTAGAAGGAGTAATATAGTTGTAGTAGTAGAAGGAGGAGTAATATAGTTGTAGTAGTAGAAAGAGGAGTAATATAGTTGTAGTTGTAGATGGAGGAGTAATATAATTGTACTAGTAGAAGGACGAGTAATATAGTTGTAGTAGTATAAGGAGGAGTAATATAATTGTAGTAGTAGAAGGAGGAGTAAAATAGTTGTAGCAGTAGAAGGAGGAATAATAGTTGTAGTAGTAGAAGCAGGAGTAATAGTTTTAGTAGAAGGAGGAGTAATAGTGGTAGAAGTAGTAGAAGGAGGAGCAATAGTTGTAGTAGTAGGAGAAGGAGTAATAGTTGTAGTTGTAGAAGGAGGAGTAATAGTGGTAGTGCTAGAAGGAGGAGTAGTAGTTGTAGTAGTAGAAGGAGGAGTAATAGTTATAGTAGTAGAAGGAGTAATACGGTTGAGTAGTAGAAGGTTGAGTAATAGTTGTAGTAGTAGAAGGAGTAATATAGTTGTAGTAGTAGAAGGAGGAGTAATATTTGTAGTAGTAGAAGGAGGTGTAATAGTTATAGTAGTAGAAGGAGGAGTAATTGTTGCAGTGTAGAAGGAGTAGTAATAGTTGTAGTAGTAAAAGAAGTAATAATAATTGTAGTAGTAGCAGGAGGAGTAATAGTTGTAGCATTAGAAGGAGGAATAATAGTTGTAGTATTAGAAGCAGGAGTAATAGTTGTAGTAGAAGGAGGAGTAATAGTGGTAGAAGTAGTAGAAGGAGGAGCAATAGTTGTAGTAGTAGGAGAAGGAGTAATAGTTGTAGTTGTAGAAGGAGGAGTAATAGTGGTAGTGCTAGAAGGAGGAGTAGTAGTTGTAGTAGTAGAAGGAGGAGTAATAGTTATAGTAGTAGAAGGAGTAATACAGTTGAGTTGTAGAAGGTGGAGTAATAGTTGTAGTAGTAGAAGGAGTAATATAGTTGTAGTAGTAGAAGGAGGAGTAATATTTGTAGTAGTAGAAGGAGGTGTTATAGTTATAGTAGTAGAAGGAGGAGTAATAGTTATATAAGTAGAAGGAGGATTAATAGTTGTAGTAGTAGAAGGAGGAGTAATAGTTGTAGTAGTAGAAGGAGGAGTAATAGTTGTAGTAGTTGAAGGAGGAGTAATTGTTGTAGTAGTAGAAGGAGTAATATAGTTGTAGTAGTAGAAGGAGGAGTAATAATTGTAGTAGTAGAAGGAGGAGTAATAGTTGTAGTAGTAGAAGGAGGAGTAATAGTTATATAAGTAGAAGGAGGAGTAATAGTTGTAGTAGAAGAACGGGGAGTAATAGTTGTAGTAGTAGAAGGAGTAATATAGGTGTAGTAGTAGAAGGAGGAGTAATAATTCTAGTAGTAGAAGTAGTAAAATAGTCGTAGAAGTTGAAGGAGGAGTAATATTTGTAGTAGTAGAAGGAGGAGTAATAGTTGTAGTAGTAGAAGGAGGAGTAATAATTGTAGTAGAAGAAGGAGGAGTAATATAGTTTTAGTAGTAGAAAGAGGAGTAATATAGATGTAGTTGTAGATGGAGGAGTAATATAATTGTACTAGTAGAAGGACGAGTAATATAGTTGTAGTAGTATAAGGAGGAGTAAAATAGTTGTATTAGTAGAAGGAGGAATAATAGTTGTAGTAGTAGAAGGAGGAGTAATAGCTGTAGTAATCGAAGGAGGAGTAATAGCTGTAGTAGTAGTAGAAGGAGGAGTAATAGTTGTAGTAGTAGAAGGAGGAGTAATAGTTGTAGTACTAGAAAGAGGAGTAATAGTTGCAGTGTAGAAGGAGTAGTAATAGTTGTAGTAGTAAAAGAAGTAATAATAATTGTAGTAGTAGAAGGAGGAGTAATAGTTTTAGCAGTAGAAGGAGGAATAATAGTTGTAGTAGTAGAAGCAGGAGTAATAGTTGTAGTAGAAGGAGGAGTAATAGTTATAGTAGTAGAAGGAGGAGTAATAGTGGTAGTAGTAGAAGGAGGAGTAATAGTTATATAAGTAGAAGGAGGAGTAATAGTTGTAGTAGTAGAAGGAGGAGTAATAGTTGTAGTTGTAGAAGGAGGAGTAATAGTTGTAGTAGTAGAAGGAGTTAGAGGTAAACTCCGTATGGTACCCTACCTTCCGAAATATAACGCAAATAGCAGGCCTTCCTGGAAGTTACCCGCCCCCACCACCCACCCTATCCCCTCATCCAACCTACCAGGTAGTTACTCCACCCTCAACCACATCCTGGAATTTACTCTCATCCAATCCCGCTGGAAGTTACCCCGACCTCACCCACCCACTCCCTGGAAGTTACCACATCCTCATCCAACCCTCTGAAATCTTACCTAGCCTCAACCTATCCCCTTGTAATTACTCCTTCCCTCACTGTAAGTTACCCCCACCCCACCCACCCTATGGAAGCTACTCTCTCCCTCACCAAATCCCCATGTAAGTTATTCCCCGGGCCATCCTTACGCAACTCCCTGGAAGTTACCCCACCCATACCTAACCACACTGATTCTTTCTCTCGGCAGCTAATAGTTCGTGTTTGCGCTTTCTGCATACGACCACACCAGTATAACGGAACATATACTGTTTACTAACGTGAACTAGTTAGTAGACACGAAATGATATTATTCAAGTTCGACAACCTACAAAAGTCCTTAGATCCGGCTTTATATAACGCCGATCAACCCAAACATGACAGGTCGTCTACCTTTAACATGGGCATGCTTGCAATTGGCATTCCGCCTCGATTCATTAATCCTTAGCCAGGTGTAAATTAGGCGAATGTAATTATATACCCTAAACAAACAAAACAAGAGTAATTATGGAAGGGGATTACCGCCGTTATTCTGTTAATTTACATTGCATTCCCATCTAAGTGGCTACTTGATTTTTTGATTTAACTTTCTGCTTTATTGTATGTGACTACTTTGAATTTTATTCGACTAGTTCAAATCTGCTTCCGCCATTTCTTATTCTTCATATATATTAGTTGTAGCCTAACGTTTATTATATCATTGTTATTAATATATAATTATTCTTTAATTTGACCTCAGACATAATTTGTTATTACGTCTTTGATTTGACATTTGATGACATTTTACATTTGATAAATTAAACATTGCAAAATGCATTAATCCCTTTTAAACAGTCGTCATAGAAATATCATGAACGATGAATAGAATGTACATAAATAAAATTTACATGTAACATGACTGGAACATACATACATATAATTCCATATTGTGATACCAGATGTCGCTGCTTACGAGCACAAGACTAATGCATTCTCACAAGAACCAACAATGGCGTAGTCTAGATCATCTGCGACCCTTGCTTTTTTTTTAAAACAAACGTCTAGTCATTTTACCGAGATTATGGTATCGTTTATGATTGGCCAATACAGACGTACCTTCTATCTAAGATATACAGAACGACAGAAAGACAATAAATTAATAAATAAACAAAGAGAGAAACTTCATCATTATATCGACGAACAAAAATTCTGTAATAAAAAAGAAAAAAAAAGGAAAAACCAATAATAAAAAATATATAATAAAAAAAGTACGGACATGCGTTTCCGGTTTCATTTTTTTTCTGCACAAAGAATGATCAATACTGAAAAAGGCGCGATTTTCGGGTTGGGGGGTATAATCCGTACCGTACCGCACATTCCGATAGCCGATAGTAACATTAGTGGTACTGAAGTAATGAATAGTTTAGCTAAGTTTAACGAAAAGTAGGATGTATAATATATATTAAGACACAAGAAAATGTTAATCAATTTATTTATATCGTATATTAGAACAATTAGCATGCATACACGTAATAGATCATAATAGTATGTAAATAAATACTAAATAGAACCTCTGCCGTACCGTAAATAACGGCGAACGTCATTTTGTGTAACGGTTATCACAAATAACGATTTATTTGTTTACAAATAACCAACAGTTCGGATACAGTAGCAGCATTTCTCGATCTTCATCTCTCGATTTCAAATGATTGTATTCATACTAAAATCTATGATAAGAGAGATGATTTCAATTTTAACATCGTTAACTATCCACACCTGGATGGAGATGTACCTCGTGCTGCCTCGTACGGGGTTTATATCTCCCAGCTCATTCGATTTGCTAGAGCGTGTAATGATGTTATAGACTTCAATGATCGAAATCAAGTTATTACAAGTAAACTTCTTCAGCAGGGTTTTCGTTATCACAAACTACGTAGATCTTTCTCTAAATCTACCGCCGTAACGAGGGCCTGCTGGAAAAGTACAACACCAACCTTAAGACACTTCTGTGACTAGGCATATCACAACCCTCATTTTATGTAGATGTGGTCTATCAACTTCGAAAGTAAAAGGGGTCTGACGGGTTTCCTGACCGCTTTACAAATTTAATCAGGAAGTTCGTCAGAAAAGGATATAACCCTTTGGTTTTACAGCGCACTGCATGTTTAGTGATTGACCCCTCTACAGTCAGTCATTACGCTTCACTTTTCACTTGTGCGATGACTGGACTACCTCTTGGGACTCTATGATTGTACCTACTGAAACCCCAACTAAGGGAGGTGGGTGCATGAGCTTTCGTCCCTCGGGTTTTCTGGTCGTACCCTAGATTGGTTTTCTCTTTAGCTGCAACTACTATGGTTGTTCAGTACGATTCTGGATACATCCTGAGATGTTTATTATTTTGTATGTGTTTCTTCAGTTAGTTTCTCAGGATGTGGACTTTATTGTTAGAGAATTTGTTTTGATGGGATGTAGTTTTGTTTACATTCTCTTGCCTATTTGGGCGTTGAAGACAGGATAATAGCGAGGATTGTGCGCATATAAAATGGATTCAAGCTAACCAGTAGGCCTTATTGCCTACTGACCGTTCCAAGTCGGTAACCCTGTCTTCATCACCCTTTCTGTTGTTTTTTGTCTCTTTTGTTGTATTGTCAAGTCCTTGTTTGCAGTACAGTGTGGACCTACGATGCCATTGCGCTCGGACGCTGTGGTTTCTATAGGACCCTATATCTTATTTTTTAGTAATATAAATCAACGTTATCCAATTAGATTAAATTGCATGTTACATTGCACATTGTAAATTAAAGCTATGAGAAGCATTTAGGCAGATGTATTCACACATTTTAACAACATCAGACATACATGCCTAATCAGTAATATGTGATTATATGTCTAATCAGCAATATTTATACCAGACAGACAGACAGACAGACAGACGGACACTAGTTCATATATACAATACACATATTATCACAAAATATATATCATTTTAACTGTACATATGCCTCTCAATGTAGAGATATAAGAGACGATTAGTTACACGCAAGAGTCAAGAAACTTTATTTCATAATTTAGGCCACACGTTGAACAGCATATTAACATTATTATACATTATATGGATGAAGATACATGAATACAACATGTTTATAATAATTTCAGATTACAAATGTAGAATGTATAAATAAATTAAGTAGAAACCTTACGTTTTGTCTATATCTAATATCTACTTAACTTTCTTCATGTAAACTCTATATTTATCTAATTCAAGAAATAGTTATCGATGATCAGTTTACGTTTTTCGTTTAATCTATATATAAATTTTGCAATGGATAAGATATCTTTAATATTTGTACATGACATAAGTTGATAAAACATATTCAAAGATCTGTCAACTAGCCAATGTGCTCTGAAAAATAGAATTCGATATTTCTCATATTCTCTACACTCCATTATTAAGTGAAATTCATCTTCAATTATTGAATATATTTCTAACATAACATAAATGACACAACCTCATATTTCTTTCTATATTTAAATGTCTACCTTTTTCAATAGCCTAATTATGACAAGAACATCGACATTTTGATAGAGAACTTCTTAGTATATATGACATTTCCATAGAGAGATATTGTTCAATGTTAAGCAATGATTTATAGTGTTTGTAATAATAAGCTTTACTTGATACATCAACGTTTCAATACCATATTTGCATATACAAATGTTTTACTCTTTGCTTAAACATAGTCAAAAACAAAGTTGGATTGCCGATCTCACGCATACCCAAAACCACGCATACCCAAAACCAAATGTGTACAATAAACTTCTAATTTCCCTGGCCCGCTGGTACTGGATACATTTTGGAATATAAGGTGTACTTAATGGAGTCCTACCGCACTCTCCTAAAGCTAAAAGCGTTATAACTAATGTCATAATAGTATGTCTTTCCAAGTACATGCAAAGAAGGTTTTTAAAAAGCTGAAATACAAGGCAAATTAGTTCTAAACTGATTAACTATATATGAATGCGTAAGAATTATAAAACTAGCATGTTTCTTATGATAAAACAATATATAATTATTTACAGTATAATAACAATCTTCTTTATTTTAACATATTATGGCAGGCTTTGGCAGTATATTTTTTATTAAATCATGGTTATCTAAAAGCAAACATAGTTTCTCATTAAGGTGAATTTTCTGTGATACAGAGACATATTTTAAAGAGAAATTCCTCATATATTGAGGATTTAAGTAAGACATGTATTTCATCTTCAACTTCAATGGTACAGTTAAACATGTGCGCAAATGAATACGTAAATTGTAGGAACCCTAAATGTGAATACTGTCATCAATGTCATAAAATGTTACCATAAACGTGAAAATTACCATAAATGTGAAATCCACTGTCATAAATGTGAAAACGACCCTGGTGATCAATGTAATAAAATTTAACCTTAAGCGTGATTTTATTTTTACCTTGAACATGAAAACATAGCAACGTTAAACGTGAAAACCTTTTTCTTCAACACTTTTCTCTTTCTGTATCAATAGACAATATTGTAAAAACAATAGTAAATATCGTCACATATCGATTATGTTACTATTTTGTCACTAATTAGCTTTTAATGCGCACGTTTTGAAGAAAAAAGACAGGTCGTATCTCACGCAGAGCGGGCGGGTGGAATGATTGGTTTTCGCTCATTTAAAAGTGAACGCCTACATGGATTGACTTGGGGACAATGTTTATGGCCAAGATCGATAACCATCTAGATTGCACCGGAGTTATAATCATTTTATTGTTGAAATTTGACGACGTTTTCAGTTTTCGCCCAATGGCTTCAATATTTATGATCCAATCTTGATGAAACTTTAGGATAATGCAAATGGGCTCAAATCTCGGCCAAGTTCGATAATCAGCCAAAATGATCCTATAACGCATGAGTTATGTCGCTTTGGTATTTGAAAATTGACGACTTTATCATTATAATCCGATCTTGATAAAACTTTGCGACAGCGGTTATGGGCATAATATTTGGGTCACGTTGGATAAGCATCCAGATCGCAAATCTAAAGGTAGAGTTATAGTCCTTTGATTTTTGAAAAATGAGAAATTTTGCAGTTTCCACTGAATAACTTAACATTTATATTTCAATATTATTGAACCTTGGAGACTTTGATTATGGGCATAATATATAGACCTAGTTCGATGACCAGCTGGATCGAACTTATAATCCGTGAGTTATGGCCCTTCGATTTTTGAAATTTGATGTTTTTTTCGGTGTCTGCTCAATAACATCGACATTTATAAATCAATATTGATGAAACCTGGAGACATCGTGTATATTTCTAATATCTCGGCCAAGTTTGATAACCAGCCAGATCTCACCTATAATGCCGGAGTTATGGCCCTTTGATTTTTAAAACTGAATAGTTTTTGCAATGTCCTCTCAGTAATATAATCTTGATGATCTTTCCCACTTATAAACTTATATTGGGCATCAACGTACATAACTAAAAATGTGTTAAATAAAAAAGGAGAATAAATAAGTTGTACATGGTTATATAAAATGGATTCACACGTATGCCGGGCGTATATTGTGTCAATTTGCCAGTCTTATTTGGTATGCTTTAAATGGGTACCAAACATATTCATACAATGCCACATACGTCCGCTCCTTTACAACTCAGTATTTAAGAAGGCCCGACATTGACGAGATAAATGACGATACCGATCAAGTCCCTATTTTCAACTGATGTGTTTGTGATGAGATCGTTATGCTCACCGAAACGAAGATCGGGGAGCATATAGTTGCCGCTTTGACGTTGGGTACGTCCTTCCACTCAGTCGAATTAAATAAAACTTGGTACAATGATAAAGGAGGAGTTGGGGAACGCATGAACCATAACTTTACATAGGTTAATGACAGAATTATCACCCTTATTTTTTTCGCGAATTCTTGTCCGGAAACCATTGAGCCAAATGTATTGAAACTTGAAAACGATAAATGAAAGAAACGTACAAGAACACAACTCTACCTTAAATTATTGTTCTTTTACACTCTATTGTTTTCTTTATGATAAAACAATTGTTTTGTTTTTTAAATGATATTTCGATCTTTTACTGACTTAGATAACATGCACGATGGATTTAATAATACATAACAATAAATAAATAATACAAAGCTGTCAACCAATTTTACTTACCAATATGTGTAGACATCACCTCCTGTAAGGTAAGCATGCTAATACCTAGGTTTGAACCAATGTCATGCACAGGGCTTTTCATTTGTTTTGTTGTTGTATTGTGGACAGCTAAAAGTAGCCTGTCAGCTAACCAACGAGGGTAAAGAAGAAAAAGAAGAAGAAGAACCAAAGAAGCAGAAGAAGACTATTTACTATTAATAAGAGTGGATGCTCTATATGCTAAAAAAGCTCTTCTAGCAGGTGAGGTTGATGAGATGGACCATAATCATGTTACGCGTACATCTTCAATAAGTTTTGTTGGTACAGATCAAATAGAAGGGCTGGAGTGATAACAATATGTACAATACACATTCAATGGCCATTTCTCGTCTGACAAGGCTTAATTTCTGCTTTCGTCTACGCTTTCTTCTAAAAGGTAAGGTTTGTGTGTGTTTGCGTGGGGTGGGGTGGGGGTGGAGGGGGGGGGGGGGGTGTAGGAATGGGGTCTCGGGGGTTATGGTGTAGGAAGTGGGAGCCCTCAGATGGGTCAGATATATCTGATATATGGCTGGTTTTCCTATGAAGATATTAGCTTTCTGAACATTTGTTTTGTAAAGACCGGATGGAAAATAAGTATCTACTGATTAACAATGCAACATTTGTTTTTTCATAAATCAAGAGCAATAACTCCTTTTTATTTTCCTTTAGATGTGGGTTTTGATCTTTCGTAAATTTAAGACTTTAACCAAGTAAAGATCGGATGCAAAATGCAGTCGCTAGAATGTTGATAAGTCAAACTATAGCATTATTTTTGTTAATTAAGGGACATAATTCATAATGTTTATTAACCGATGTTAGTGGTATTTGAACTCGTGTGAGGTTTCATCAATATTAAGAGTCTGGCTAAGTTTGGTCAAGCTCATACGCAAAATGAATGTGATAGAGTGTTGACAAGGCACATTTTATAATTTTTCATTAGACCAAAGACCATAATATTGGGTATTTATCATCCGATTAAAGTTCTTTTCCAGCTCGTCCGCGCTTTATCAATAGCCAAGTTTGGTAAAAATAGAGGGGGCTAGAGTGTAGACAATAACGGACGGACGGACGACGGACAAAGGCCTTTTTTGGTGACCAACAATGACGAGCAACTAAAGAGAAACATACAGTTCACACAAAGAGAAAAGGGTAAAGGAAAATGTTTTCAAGTTTAACGTTGCTTTGTGTTCACGTTTACGGTAAAAAAGCGTTTTCAAGTTTACGGTAAAATGTTATTACATTTAGGACAGTTTTCACATTGATGACCGTTTTCACGTTTAGGGTTCCTACATCAGATTGCGTATCTACCCATATCTAAACGTATGGGTGCAACGCCACATCTAAATTGTGCGATGTAATTTGTCCTATATATAATGTTCTCCTTTAATTCTTAAATAATTTATAGGTCTGTAATTTATAACCACCTGGTCCGCTTAATGAAGCTTTTCCATTTAATGATATTTTCCATTTATTAACTTTTATGTTCAGTAAGCGGTCTTGTATACATGTTACCAATAATGTAGAATCTATATCAGACGCATCATCTCACCATGGAATTGAATTGAACTGAATGGTGTTTAACGACTCATCAACCCAGTATAGGTTATTTAGAGCCGCCCTAGAGAGAGGGGAAGGATACATAGGAATCCGGGAACCTGCCCTACTCTTATTATCGAATAGATTCCTATATATCACCATGGATATAAATGTGTATATATGACATCACCTAGCACTTTTTAACACGAAATAAACTATTTTGCATCTCTATGATAATGGGGGTTTTGCCCAATAGAAAATATGCTTGTTAACTCTGTTATCAGCCATATGTGCAAATCGACAGAACTGTCTTACTACAGTACCAATAATGGATTTATTTTTTAGCCTTTAGTAACATCTTGAGCGATGTCTGGGAACATCTATTATCACAGCTCAAAGACAACATAGACATACATGAGTATAGAGATGTACCGGAAGTCATTCCAATCCCATTGAGTCCTGTGCAATATTGTCCAAGCTTTCTAGTTAGCCATTTTTCAAAATCAAACTAAGATTCACTTACATATTCTTAGTCATGAGACCTTCCTCTCTAGAAACTGCTGAGAATAGTAGGGGTCATGTGGCATATAAGAAAATACAATTCTGATCTTTGTTGACACCGTGAAGAAACTGCATTCATTCGGCACCTCTTAAATGTGTTCTACTTTCACTTTTAAAACTTTCAAGTTGATAAAAAAAAACATCATACAACCATGCAAATGGTTCTTAGCTATCACAAACAAGTCAACAAGCAAGGTTTTACGCAAGCATAAAATAGCTGCCGGGAGAAAATAGCATTATATCTGAGGTAGAAACTGGGAACAAAGTTTAACATAATAACAGATAAAGCCACGTGTGTTAAAACAATATTTTAAAAAAAAGTCACGAAGACGTTAACAGGCCAAGACAGTTTTTTTCTTACCAGACACTTTCTTCCCAATTTTTACCATCAGTTCTTCCTAACAAACATTTTTAATCAAGGTGGACGACCTCGCTTCGTTCTGGTCAAATCCTTGATATGCGTTACATATTGATTACATAGTCACCTTTGTAGCACGACAGCACAGAAATACAATTGTTCGCATGAAAGATATGCGTGTGCGTAAGCATGTGCATCATTCCTTACATGTGCATAGTTTCATAGTTGCATGTACGAACCCAAAACGTGAAACATGTCACAAATGTAAAAACGGTTACAAATGTAAAAAAAAAGAGTCACATATGTAAAAACATACGACACATGTAACCTTGTTAAAAAAAAGTTTACAAATGTAAAAAAAAAAAAGTAACATATGTAAAAAAAAGAACACAAATGTAAAAATACATATTTAAACGTTCATTTTTTTAGCTCTTTAGATCAAATGTCATGACCATGACGTGGTGCGGCGTCCCACCGTCCGTCTTTCCATCCGTCCGCCCATAAAATTGTGTCCGACTTCTCCTCAGACACCGCTTGGCAAATGTTGACCAAACATCACATGGATGATAATTAAATGACTTGCTTTTTAGATTTGCTAGCATTAGGTGGCCGCCATTGCCATATATTGTCAAAACCTTAAGCAGTCGTCTTCTAAAGGCTGGCGTGGCGCAGTCGGTAACGCGGCGGATTTGTAACCAGAGGCCCCGGTTTAATCCTCCGTGGTGCCACTGAGTTTCGTCGGTGTGTTCTTGGGCAATACACTTTCCCTTAGCCTCGTCCGTCGGATGCGGACGTTAACCGGGCGGTCCCGTGTATCGTTCTATCATCCGAGCACGTTAAAGAACCATAGGAATCTATTCCATAATAAGAGTAGGGCACGGTTCCCGGGTTCCTATGTATCCTTCCCCACCCTCTGGGGCGGCTCTAAATAACCAATACTGTGTTGATGAGCCGTTAAACAACATTCAATTCAAATCGATTCTAAAGAACCACTGGACAGATTTCGACACATTTTCTTTTAAAATGATTGCCAACGCCTAGCCTATTAGATATGTTCAAATAAAGTCCCTCGGATAAAACATGATCGTGGCCCGGGGGTCCAAAGTTTGTATTTTGAGATTTTACATCTTTTTCATAGACTTATATAGGAAATAACATTAAAACCCCTTCTTTTCCGAAACCACAAGGTACAGAGCTCTAATAATATCTGTCTATAAACAATTACTCATTTCAGACGATAATTTTGAAACTAAAACACCCAAACAGGTACATTGCGCTTGGAGAAAGCAAGAACTTCATTGTTTTTGAGGTCAGATCGAAGGGCAAGGTCACTTTGCCTTTATGGAAATATACACTATGCACCATGATTTCAAAAGCACAACATACACCATCATGAAAATTCATGGACATTTCCCTAGGTAAGAGTGGGAACACTTGTTTTGGGGTCTAAGCAGTCAAAGGTCAAGGTCACCATTGTATGGAAAACTGAATTCCAAGCGATAACTAAAACCATAACACTTCTGAAACTTCTTAGGTACATAGCCCTTGGTGAGAAGTGGAACCCTATTGCTTTTGGGGTCAGTAGGTTAAATGTCGCTATGGCCTCATGTGGCTATATTTATTCCACGTGCTAACTTTAAAAACAGACACTCATCTTAAAACGTCATAAATACATTTCCCTGAGTCAGAGGAGGAAGTCTGTAGAAGTTGAGCTCACTAGGTCAAAGGTCAAGGTCACAATAACCTCATAGGGGTATACATATTCCAAGTGATAACTCCAGGAGTATAAAACCTACACTCGTGAAACTTTATAGGCAAATTGCCTTTGGTAAGGGAAGGAACCCTATTTCGTTTGGGGTTAGAATGTCAAAAGGTCAAGGTCACCATGACCTAATATGCACATAAGCATTCCACATGACAACTTCAAAAGTATACCATCTGGCCTTACCCGTAGTAAACGTCATATGTGTGCATTGTCCGTAGTGAGAGGAGGAAGCCTATTGGTTTGGTATTCAGTAGGTCACCAAGGACACTTGGAACTGACAATTGCCGAATCCTGAGAAACATTCTCCTATCTGTAATATGTAAGTATAAGGCCATTTTGAAACTTTACAGAAATAATAACCGTGTTAAAATATTAATTTTAGGGTCAGTAGCTCAAATACATGTATTATCCATTTTGAAACAACTACACTATTGCGTTCATGGAGTAGGTCAAATGTCAAGGTCACTCTGACCTGATTATGAATACATATTTCTCAGATGTCATTCTTGGAACTATTTGCCCTACAATATTAAATCTTTATAGTGCCCTTTTGATTATCAAACGCCAGCTTCAACTGCTTTAAAATAGTCTACGACCAGGTACGCCGCATTGGTTACAGAGGGCTCAACAACTCCTGAGTATACACTGGAATCCTGACAGTCCCTCTTTTACCAAAGACTTCGAACAAAGTCCCAACACCACCCTACGGCCAGCCATTCCATTCAACAGCTTTCCAGATGTTCACATAGTAACAACGTAGTGCTGCCGACTGGAATTTAATTATAATGTATGCGGTCTCTGACTTGAAATCACTTGCTGTAGGTTCGATCCCTCAGCGGCCTAGGAATCTCTATGTGACGAAGCTATCCAGCTGGCTTGCGGAACGTCGGTGGTTCTACCCAGGTGCCCGCCAGTTCATGAAAAATTGCGGTGGTGGTGATGATGGGGTGGGGGATGGGGGTGGGGCTGGGGCGCAACATAGCTATAGGTGTAAAATTGATAAAAAAAATAACACAGAAATATGTATAAAAATATCGGGTTTGGGGTGGGTTGGGGTTTGGGGTAAAGATCGGATGGAAAATGGAGAAAAAGGCGGGGGTTGTGGGGGAGGGGCACATGAGAAAGCTATATTTGTAAGAATTGACTAAAACAACACATAAATATGTCCTAATGTAGTGCATAATTATGTCCATTGAATACAAAACTGAATCACATGGTTTTAGTCGTATGTGTATTTTTTCCTATGCTTTTTTCCAGATGGCCTCCAGTCACTTATATATTAAAATCAGATGTATATAGGTAGAGACTCATTTATTAATTTAATCCTAACTGATTAGGCGCTGTCCGCTGTCATTGTGATAGTAAGGATCAATTACCTTTCATGGAAACATTTGCAGTGTCCAACAACAGATGTGCATTAGCACTTGACCACATATAATATTCGTGCTTTAAAGTTAGTTTGCTAATAAACGTAATCTTGCATTATTGTGTCGTGTTCATTATCAGCTGATAATCTAAGTCTATGTAAAACATGTGACCTCTGGGGCGGGGCCAAATGTGACCACAGGATCACCATTTTAGAGGACCATACGCTTATAGTAAATGCAAACTATTAAACCTCTGGCTCTTAGAGTTTCAGAGAAGAAGGTTTTTATTCCTATATAAGCCTATGTAAAACTGTGACCCCTGGGACGGGACCAAATTTGACCATTGTTACCATTTGACAAACTTAGTAGAAGACATAAACTGATGCTAAATTTAATACATGAGAGCTCTGCACATTGTGGTTTCAGAGAAGAAGGTTTTTTAATGTTTTTTTTCTATATAAGTCTATGAAAAACATGTAAAATCTCAATATACAAACTTTGGACCCTCGGGGCACGATAATGTTTTATCCGAGGGACTTTATTTGAACATATATATTAGGCTAGGCGTTGGCGATCAGTTTAAATGAAAATTTGTCGAAATCTGTCCAGTGGTTCTTTAGAATCGATTTGAATTGAATATTGTTTAACGGCTCATCAACACAGTATTGGTTATTTAAAGCCGCCCCAGAGAGTGTCGCGCTGACCTAATGCTAGCAAATCTAAAAAGCAATTCATTTAATTATCATCCATGTGATGTTTGGTCAAAATTGGCCAAGCGGTATCTGAGGAGAAGTCGCCACGAACAAAAGTTTACGGGCGGACAGACGGACGGTCGGACGTCATGGTCATGATCTTTGATCAACAGAGTTAAAAAATGAACGTTTAAAAATGTGTTTTTACATTTGTGTTCTTTTTTTTTTTACATATGTTACTTTTTTTTTTTTTACATTTGTTAACTCTTTTTTTTCACTTTTGTTATTTTTTTTTTACATATGTCACCAAACGTGTTACATTTGTCTTATGTTTTTACATATGTAACTTTTATTTTTACATTTTTAACCGTTTTTACATTTGTGACATGTTTCACGTTTGGGGTTCCTACATGCAACTATGAGAATCACATAAGAGGAACTGTTCCAGCGAAGAAAGTCATTTCAGCCAGAAAAACAGGCCTTAAATACTCAAAAATGCCTTTTATAACAAAAAAAGTTAGGGATTATATATTTGGGAACTCCTTTCGACTACACCAGGCATGAATACCACAGTGATCTACTTCCTGTATACCTAGATACACGGTTAAGATAACATATGTACACTAGTATATCATTCTCCTTTACATAAAATGTATCCATCTATATTATTATTACACCTCAATTTAAATAACAGCGAGCTCAGCTCGCGTCGCGAATCGACCCGCGCGCACGCGATCTCTACGGTAACGCGAGTACCAAATACTACGGGGAAAAAAACTGTGGTAAAAAAGTCAAAACACAGTTAACTCCCTTGTTAAGGGGAGGTCATGGCTATATTCGTTCCAAACGCAGTTAACTCCCATCTCTGTTTGGTATCCGGCCCACCTCTATTCGCGTTGGATCTAGTCCATCCAGTTGGCCGGTTACAAGACTTCATTGTCATTAGGTAAAATGAATAAAAATAATGGTGATAATTGAGCTCGATTATTACCAGCTGAGAGTCAAGGTAACGGTATTTCTACCTAAACGTTAGAAGCTACTGCAGTATCGATAATCTAAAATACAATGTTTAAATGAAAACGTATCGCACTTTAGTGATATAGATAGATGTTACGGTAAAGCAAGGATTTATCCATAAAATCCTCGGGCCTGGCTAAAGTCGGTGGGTGGGGAAATTTTAACCACGCAGTCTGCTGTTGCCAAGTTTCCAAGAAATGTGCGCGTTTTGAACTCAGATGTTGAACGGTGATTAAAGATTCAGTTATTTTTACTAAGTTCTGAAAAATGGTTTGGCGTTGGAACAGGGTTGGGGTGGGGGCCCAATAAGCTGAGAGTGGGATGGGGGAGGGTGTGTGGAGAGGGAGTGATCAGAGTATGTTAAAAGGGGCCCGGGCGGCAGAGTATGTTTTGCCCCACGCCACCCCCACCCCCACCCCCACAAAAACAACAATAGTGTCTCGAAATGTTAGTCAAGTGGTAAAAAAATGCATTTTAATTAAGAATAGTAAATACGTACCTGTGTTTTATCTGAGTTCGGATGGATGCGTAGTAATTAAATCACTAGGATGCGTTAGCGGGCACTATATATTATCTCGGAGGTCAAGTTCATCAGGCTGCTATGTTTACAGGCTGTTCTATTGGGCGCCCCCGTATGCAAGTTCTGCGCGGTACAATATGCTTAAATACACTAGTATCACGTGACAAACAATTAAGTCATTGCTTACGTCATATAGCTTGCGCTGTATGACGTCAAACGTTCTCAGCAACTTGTTCAAGATGCTTATTAAGGTGTAACACGCCCATTGATTGTTGCATTGAGTTGTGTGTGAATTAAAATTTAAATGCCACGTTGTCATTCATATATAGGCCCAAATTAAAAAATGAATAACTTACATTCTCATCACAAATGACACATATGCTGCCAAAAAATCCACAGAAAAATGGGGTCATGTATCTTCTAAGAAAGAACTTGTCGCATGAATGAATGCTCCCTTTAAAAACATAAACACTGAGATGCCATAATATTGTATTCATACACTCATTTCCATATAAGAAAAATAAATTAAAAACTCACAATTTTAACATTGAAATGCTTGAAAAATGTAACAAATAGATCAACAATGTGATATAAAAGAAATGAGAATTATTTATTGACGCCATTATGCGACTACCTACCCCAGGTCGACACTTCCTGTGTTGCAATGGGTGTGCTACACTTATAATGTTATATGTAGTACTGATGCATATGATGTGTTTATATCGGGTGTGTGCAAGGTTTGGGAGCATGGCAACTTTGTTATAGTTAACATTTCATTAAAATTACTGTTGAGTTTGTCTTCGTGACGTATATTTACCAAGTGATGTCATGTAACATGGCGCTTCAAACGGAATAAATATATGCGGGTAATTAATTGAACAGCTATATTTTATCATAGAATGACATACACTGGTCTCTCTTCTTTGTGTATATGAAAGACTGCGCAGGTCGTGTTAGAATTAATGTTAAAAATAGAAATAAACATGATAATCCAGCCAGGAGACAACAGTCAGAAAATACACTTGTACTCTGGTGAAAATGAGCATATACACATATATCATAAATAAACACAACTAAACGCATATCAACTGGAATTATTTTATTGTTTAAAATAGAAATAATAATGCCATAAGAAACAATACTGGAAAGAATAAAACTTTAATAGAAATATTCTAAGTTCAAGGCCTGAAACACAGATTAAAATGCACACGTTATACTTCATATTGACTAACCGATTATAACTGATGATTGAACGGTTACATCCATTCAATGGTAACCAATTATCCATTGTAAGTTTCAACCGATTGCCCATCACTAGTAACTGGCAGATGAATGATATAATTTGGATCTAAATACCTCGTTTTTGCAGCTCATTAGCACAATTTTGAAAAAATTATATACGCGTCTTATTTCGAATACTTTTCAGTTTATATGGAGCTAATTGCTTAGTCTTTTGAGCACAAGAATCAGACTCAGACTCAAAATCTCATTTTTTTGCAAACCCTATAATCACAAAAGTATGGGTAAGAATTGTGATTTTCGGACATTTTCTGTTAAATTACCTTTCAACTTACTAGTTTCTGTAAGCAAATATAGTAATTTGCTTGTAAAATTGTTTTTATTTTGTTCCAAAGAAAATTGAGATTTTGAGTCGAGTCTGAGTTTTTGTGCTCAAAAGTTTGATGAATATTGTGCCTGAATAGAAAATGGTTATTCTGTGGTCTAAACTGAATACACTGATGATATTTTATCTTTCTTACACTATTTATGATTTAATCATTACCAATCTCCCAAGGCACATTATTATTGATAATGTGTATTTAAGAATTGATTCACTAATTCTCGGTATTCCTGGGGTTTTAAAGACGGTAGTGGTTGGCAAATTTACCAAAAGCGCAAAGTGAATGGAAAATTTACCACGATAAAGTTGCCATTCACTACCACCGTTCAAACCGCAATATTTAAATTTCTATTGCATTGACCTTAAATGAAACACATTTATGTTCTGCATTTAAATTCCCAGTGAAATAACACTTTTACGTGTTGGGCAGAGCTAAAGCAAACAAGGTATAGTTTATTCGTTTGATTAACTTGAGAACTGTCACCAAAGTACATAAAAGAATTAAATTCAATATTTCGATATTTTTACGGGTTATGAAAAACATAAGCTAGTTTAAATTTAGCGAGAAGTGTCTCGGACTTCACACTATTTAAACTAGCCTAATATTTTTCATAGCCTGTCGAAAGATCTAAATACTGAATTAAATCCTTAAAAAATCAATTCTTCAATGGATTCATCTAGTTTTACATTTGCCCGATTCAAGTACATGCTTGTTAACATCCCTGTGCCAGGAAATATTTTCCTTTTTGCAGTGTTAAAAGTAGCTTCTTGAACACATATTTTTTAATGGCGTATCAACACATTATCTAAGGTTATTTAGAGCCGCCCCAGATAGAGGAGAAGGATATATAAGAATCGTATAACCTTCAATACACAGGACTGCCCACTTTATGTCCGGCGCATCCTTGGCCGGGATAGTAAAGAGGCTGCTTCTAAAACATTCTCGTCTCTCACAGCTACGGGTTTGAATCCCACTGAAAGCTTGACTTGTCAAGTGATAAAGTGTCGATAATCACGGACAGCTGGAGGTACATACAGTACTCAGGTTCTACCCGAGAAAAAAATGGGTCTGCTTCTACCACAAAAAAATATATAGCCTAACATGTGCTAAAAATTACGTAAACGTAACACAACATTCAAACAGTTCATGTCCACATCAAAAAGACAAAGCTAAAAAATTAAACGCTTCCCATGGGCACATTGAAACACTCAGTGGTGCAAGAAAGATCTGTAGATTCCAAGTCTACCATGCTGCGTCACAACCGTTTCAGAATTAAGACATTTTAGACAAATGCTATCAATAGCGTTCGCTGAAGCGGTTATAAAACTGTTTCGAAAATATGTGTTTTTTTTGTTGTTGTTTTTAATATATTTTATATTTGTCAGTGCCATTTCTGCCTTAAGCTGCACCCTTAGATGTCCTGAATGTTCCAGAATGTCCAAGAAAAGAATATAGTATGCGTCAGTCTTCCATTGTTTGTGGTTGTTTATGACTGCGGTCTGCTTTATGTGGAACTCAGCATTAATAACCTGCAACGGATGGCTTGAACTTGCAACCAAACTAAAAAGGACTGGATGTACATGTACCATTAATGAGTCGCAGTTATCTGTGGTTGATGGATACAATAGTGGGAATAAGTGATGTACCAAACAATCAATTGTGGCCAACGATCAGTTATTTAGTAATTGATATTAAGTTATGACATTCCACAAGAGAACATTGCAAAACATAGAATTCTATTATCGCTGAAAACAAAAACAAAACATACAGGCTACTTAGTCAAGAATCAGTCGGATTACCACCATCTCAAAATAGTACAAAATAAACTCCTTTTTTATATACAAAGAAAGTTAAATTTTTTCGCGTACAATGCAGGGACGGGGAAGCGAACCCGAGCTGTATTCGTCTAGTGACATTGGTGAGCAGTGAGTGAGTTCAAGTACGCTACCCAGACGCTGCATTGGAAACCATCTCAACACCGCGGGTTCGAATCCCACTGGGAGCTTGACTTGTAAGTGTCGATTCTTATGGACGACGGGAAGTATACAGTTCGTGTCTTACATGTTCTACCCAAAATTAAGTGAGTGGTCTGCTTCCACCACTAAAAAATGTTGACCGTCATACATAGCCTAAATTGTGCTTAAAAATGACGTTACATGCCAAACAAACAAAAACGTTCTTGTCTGGTCCAGTAGCATACACATCTATGGGTCCTTTATTCAAGGTCATGCAGTTTTCATGTCCAGTCATACTCCTAAACCCTTTCTTCTTCTTCCGAGTAAAGAGCTAGGATCTTCATATACTGAGCAAAAATAAAAAGTAGCCCTCTTTCTTTTACTTATTATATAGACAGCAAAACAAGAAATGATAAATGGTGTATAGAGAATAATTAGATCGACGACCACCAATAGTCCAAAACAAAAGATTTGTTTGAAAATTTCTGCACGCAAGGGAGTTATCTCCCTTTTTCTTAAGCCATGCATGCGTGGTAAAAATACATAAAATCTACACACATTATCTCAATTTGTCCAAGACGGTATTCTCTATACGTTGCTTTCAAATAAAAATCACATAAAAACACAACACCGATTGTGTAGGTAGCAGCTTTTGATTATCCAAAATCATCAAATTACCTCCCTTTAAGGTTTCTATAGCATCCATAAAAGAGTATTGCTTGGCAAATTTTGAAACTGTTTAAAGGAATATTTAGTACTAAGTGAAGTGTGCTTAAAAATAGCAAACATTGTTTTATTAAAGTACTGTTCAAGCTGTACTACGCCCTCAAAAACTGGCCTGTGGTAATACCAGCAAAAAAGGGGGTACTTTTTATTTTTCCTTAGTATAGATCATAATTAGCTCGTAAACTAATAAGACGCAACCTAATTAAAGTAATGTTTACATGTTCAAGGTCAGTGCGAATACTGATGTACTTTTGGTGTTCATTCCAATAAGCTTTCCAACAATTTCAGATAATGAGATGAAACTGTCTCCCTATCCTTAATATATTGGGCGTGAACATCACTTAATTTCAAGGTTAAGCATCTTGCGCAAGACATTTTCCCTTGGCTTTGTCCGTCTGATGGGGATGGTAAATAGAAGGTCCAAACTAACAAAGGCTATCCTGTCTGCATGTTAAATAATTATTACAATTTTTCTGACAGTAAGTGTAGTGCAGGGATTCATGATTATTTTTTATTCTTCACCTCTCACTGAGGTGGCTCTAATAACCATAATATGCTGATGATTGTTTTCATTTGCATTCCAGTGTTTTGTTTTAATGAGTTGAGCTCGCTATGAGGCAGTGCCTTATTCATATTATTATTTCAGTTATCATACTCGGCCCATTTAATTATAGTTTACATCCTTTATATATCTCTATTAAGCTAAACTATTAATTACTACTTTCAGTATACTCCGTAGCACGCACCTGCTATTTCTGTTATGTTTCGGAATGTATGGTACCGCACGGTACGGTACGACTTTTACCCTCAACTTCTTTAAGTTTGAGAGTTAAACACATGTAGGGAGCAATTCTTATTCCATCTTTAAAAAATGTATATATGTGTGCGGCACGATTCCATCCACACATTTAGAGGAGGTTTCTGAAGACATCACGCAAATCCTGCATAAAGAACCGCCGTATTTCAATTGATTAAACGAGGTTGGCTGGGAAAGCACGTAATGCTGAGATGTTTTTGAAATTGATATTTAAAGCCTCTTTGGTATCATTTAGATACAAAATTATCAAAAAAAAGGGTAGGTCATCACACTTTTTTTTCACTAGACGTCTTTGAAGAAGTCACATATTTCCAATTCCAAAATTTCACTAAAAAGAGGAAAAATAGAGTCATTGAACATTTTCACTTTTATTTTCATAACATTACTTTTATTGAAAAACAACGAGTAATTTTCGACTACATATATACATATCTTTCAAAAAATACATAAACAATTGCAATCCTCATTCGTCTTTTTATTTTGAAAAGCAAACATATATAGACCGTACTCCACTCATTATTTTTTAATAGAAAATAATTCAAGATAAAAAAAAAGTATGTTTTAATCCTCAACTTTCTTTAAAACTTATATATGACAAGGTCCTATTACATTTATTTCAAAACAAGTAAAACAATATATAGGTCAACAGGCTTCTAATGATTTTTTATTATTTTTTTTTTAAATCAGACACATTTTGGAGTTATTTTGACATTTTCACTGTAAAATACTGTACCGACAATTTTGACATAAAGATCGAACATAAAATTAGCTCAGTATCTACTTTTATATATGTATTCCACTACTGAATTACAAAAATCTTATTTTTTCTATAGCAAAAGGTTAAATTCTACTCCGAGCTACCCATACCCCCTATTTTGTTGACAACAAAAAATGATAACAAATGACGGAAAAAATGGCATGGACATTTTCGGTTTGCTTAACATTTTATATGTTTCCATTTTAAATCCTACATTATATTGATATGTACTAGAATGCAAAAAAAATAAACAATTATGTTGTCAAATAAAACTATGATTAAAAAATAAAATTCTTAGACTGGAAAATGTCAAAACTTGCCCAGCCTACATCCTTAAGAATAAATAAATTGGAATATGTTTTTTTTCAATCAAACAGTCTGAATCAACCCGAGATTCGACGATTTCCAAATTTCTCCTTTCAGACTTTTTTAAATACGAGTACAGCATGACAAGATAAGCGGATATATTGCATACTTTAATTCCTACACTAGTCGTGCAATTATTTACATTTAAGAATTCACGTTGAAAACTGTTTAATTTGTAGTTTATTTGATGCTATGATGTCAAACAAACAATGTAATTAAAGCAAGTAGTATATAAGTTATAACAAGCAAGGTTTTACGCAAGCGTAAAATAGCTGCCGAGAGAAAATAGCATTATTTCTGCATAGGAACTGGGAACAAAGTTTAACATAATAACAGACCAAGTCACGGGTGTTAAAACAATATTCAAAAAAAGAGTTGTCACGGATACGTAAACACGCCATGACCGTTTTTTTACCAGACACATTCTTCCCAATTTGTGCTACCAAACATTTTGAATCAAGGTGGGCGAATCCTTGACATGCCTTACAAATTGATTACATATTCACCTTTGTAGCACGACGTGCGAAAGTACACATCAGCACAGAAATACAATTACTCACATGTATGGGATGCGTTTGCGTTAGCGTGCATTACAACACAGATAAACTATTCCTTGCTACCATGTGTAATTATAAGATTGCGTTATCAAAGTGAAAAAACTCAAAAAAACTATTCATTACTACCTAACCATGCGCAATTAATAACAGACCAAGTCACGGGTGTTAAACCAATATTCAAAAAAAGAGTTGTCACGGCCGTTTTTTTACCAGACAATTTCTTCCCAATTTGTGCTACCAAACATTTTGAATCAAGGTGGGCGAATCCTTGACATGCCTTACAAATTGATTACATATTCATCTTTGTAGCACGACGTGCTAAAGTACACATCAGCACAGAAATACAATTACTCACATGTATGGGATGCGTTTGCGTTAGCGTGCATTACAACACAGATAAACTGTTCATTGCTACTAAACTGTTCATTGCTACCATGTGTATTTATAAGATTGCGTTATCAAAGTGAAAAAAACTCAAAGAAACTATTCATTACTACCTTACCATGTGCAATTACTAAAACAATGTAAGAGTCATTTAGAATAAACATTTAAATAATCGATACTCTGGGTCTCGATGCGTACCTTTGAAGTGTTAAGTGTGATTGACGTCCTAATTCAATATTGAACTGATGTAAACTATACAAAATAAAGTGATTCATCACTTGTTATTCGAATCACATTTAGTTACAGCCTGACATATGGTGCCCTTTAATTGTGCATGTGGTATGTTTTCATGGCGATTGCTATATGTATGTCAAAAACACCGGATCTGTTCAGTTCTCTTCTAACATAAGTATCAAATTGAAATATGAAATAGGTCTTATATATGATTCCTTGGGTTAGAATGACAGGTAGGACCCAGTACTGACCCCCAAACGCACATTTCAGCAGAAGTAGTGGCGGTATAGTATTATTAGTAGTTGTAGTAGTAGTAGTAGTAGTAGTAGTAGTAGTAGTAGTAGTAGTAGCAGTAGTAGTAGTAGTAGTAGTCGTAACAGCAGCAATAGAAGTAGTCTTTGCAGAAGCAGTTGTAATAGTTACGTGTGAGTAGCGTGTCGGCGGTGGATAGCGGTGGCGGCGGCGGCGGTAACGGTAGTAGCAGAAGTAGTAGCAGTATTAGCAGACGTAGCTGTAGCAGTAACAGCAGCTGCAGTAGCAGCAGTAACAGCAGTAGCAGCAGTAGTAGTAGTAGTAGTGGTGGTATTAGTAGTAGTAGTAGGAGGAGCAGTAGTCGTAGTGGTGGTGGTAGTAGTAGTAGTAGTAGTAGTAGTAGTAGTAGTAGTAGTAGTTGTAGCAGCAGCAGTAACAGCAGCAGCAGCAGTAGTAGTAGTAGTAGTAGTAGTAGTAGTAGTAGTAGTTGTAGCAGCAGCAGTAACAGCAGTAGCAGCAGTAGTAGTAGTAGTAGTAGTAGTAGTTGTAGCAGCAGCAGTAAAAGCAGTAGCAGCAGTAGTAGTAGTAGTAGTGGTGGTATTAGTAGTAGTAGTAGTAGTAGTAGTAGTAGTAGTAGTAGTAGTAGTAGAAGTAGTTGTAGCAGCAGCAGTAACAGCAGCAGCAGTAGCTGCAATAGTTGTAGTAGTAGTAGTAGTAGTAGTTGTGGTGGTTGTGGTGGTGGTGTGGTGGTGGTGGCGACAATTCATATACACTTTTGAAGTGAAATCCACATGAAGTTCATTATACAATATTAGTGTGGATAATGCTACAGTCAAACAAAGGGCCTTAACACTGTATTGAATTAGGCAATCAATAAAGTGAGATGTAGGTCATACGGTCATCAGTTGTTCTGTGTAAATGAAGTTTGGAAACAATCCATTATAATCTGTTTGAGAATTATAAAATATCAAAATGTGTTACGGTACCGGACGTGACGTGACGTTACGGACAGCCTCAATCCTATATATAGGCCCGATTTTATTTTGTGAAACGAGGTTGTAATAATTGACCAATATTTGATTAATTAACGTAACGTGCGAGTTTAATAGTAAACTACAAGAAAGATAATACTATAGAAAATAGCTTACCATGCATTAGAATTGAAACTATTTCCCGACACGCTATGGTGCTGGCAATAATCAGTCCGTTTAAAGTGTAATTCCCATCTTAACCCTCGTATACATTGGACACTTTGTGATAATGCTTTTATATATTTATTCTTATAAATCATCAAGCTTTTACTGGATCGATATGGTATCACCAGACAATCATACACGTATTCTCTTTACTCAAGTTGTTGACGAGAATGGCGATGTTTTTGAAGGGTTTTCTCTTCAACTTTGCATGGGATAAATGAATCTCATTTCAAAATATAAACATTAATATTTACCCAACAATTGAAGAGAAATGCATTTCAAGGCTCTTTTGTTTGTATAGTACCTCAAACTGCTAATTCAAGGTTATTATTAGTGGAACGGTGTAAAAAGTGGAGTATTACTTAGGGGTTTTCGTTTGGAGGGTTGGAGTATTAGTGTCAGATTTTAGTGTGGAATTTTTTCCTCATTTTTAGCTCTACTGGCCAAGGGCCAGCTTCTTGGCCGTCTGTCTGTCGTTAACTTTACGTCGTTAAGACGATAGAGCCTTCACTTTTCATCCGATCTTTACCAACCTTTAACAGATTGTTAATATCAATGAAAGCTCGGACAAAAGTAAATTAATAACTATTTTCTGAAAATAACAGGTATAAGTTAAGATCATGCATTAAACACGACATTAAACATCCTAGACCTAAATCAGAATATTTAAAACAATTTTTACATATGTTGCCATGCGGACTTGGAATTCAATCCCAGAACTGTTTCTAGTTTTCAATCCCAGAACATATCCGGACTTCTGTTTCTAGTTATGTTTTCAAATACAATTAATAAATATTTTTATATTAAGATAACAGGTGTTCTGCTCAAATTAAGTTGTGTTAATAGTGAATACTTGTTTTGTATGCCAACTTGTAACATATTATTAAAGTTATGTAGATGTATTCACTTGATATTGTTTATTAGTTGCTGTTGTTATTAGAAGGCCTGCGACAGTGGATATTGTCAGTTTTCGGAAAAATAATGTCAACCTCGTCTTCGCCTCGGTTGCCATTATTTTCCTCAGGTTGACAATATCCACTGTCACCCTCACTGGGATGAATATTTATATATTACCGAGCAGACGATGATCGGCTAATGGTAACACATGTGCAAATGTTGAAATCGTACCTGGCTGGGCAAAAAAACCGTGTCGCACCGGAAGCGCCGCCATTGATGAAATTGTGTTCGGCAATTTCGGATTTTTTCCTCAAATCATCAGGGGAACAGTCTGTTTCACTTGGACGATTGTCTCTTTTCGTAGTTTGGAGTATTCGTACTAGTTCGGCTAATCCCGTCACAAGTAGTTACGAATGAAGCGATATTCATTAAAAGAATGCTTATCATTAGAAGTGTTTTATTATATGTTATTGGTTGTCAATATTAAACTAATTCAAAAATTAAAAATTCAAAATTTCAAAATTCAAAAAATTTAAATTTCAAAAATTTCAAAAAATTTCAAAAAATTTAAAATTCAAAAATTCAAAAATTTCAAAATTCAAAAATTCAAAATTCAAAAAATTAAATTTCAAAATTTTCAAAAATTTTAAAATTCAAAATTTCAAAAATTTTAAAATTCAAAATTTCAAAATTCAAAATTAAAAATTTCAAAAATTTCAATTTTTTTTAAAATTTCAAAATTCAAAAATTTCAAAAATTCTAAAATTTCAAAAAATTCAAAAATTTCAAAATTCAAAATTTTTAAATTTCCAAAAATTTCAAAAAAATTTCAAAATTCCAAATTTTCAAAATTTCAAAATTCAAAATTCCAAAAATTCAAAATTCCATGAATAATTTTTGCGAAATTTTTAATTTTTAATTTTGAAATTTTGAATTTTAAAATTTTTGAAATTTTGAATTTTAAAATTTTTGAAAATTTTGAAATTTAATTTTTTGAATTTTGAATTTTTGAATTTTGAAATAATTGTTGCCTTTTAGGTTCGGTCGATATGTGTTGTATTTATCGACCTGAGAAAAGTGATATCGACCGAGGCGATATCAGGTCGATAAATAGAGTTTAATAACCAGTGTTTTTGAGATAGGGGAAATATCTCAATGGCCCCGATATAAGAACGAGTGCGGAGCACGAGTTCTTATATAGGGGCCATTTCTCTACCGAGGGAGATATTTTCAGTATCTCAAAAACACTGGTTATTAAACTATATATTACATAATTTAAAATGATTTTATAATATTTCTAATGATTAATGCCTTTTTACACCAGAACGCCAAGACGACGTTACGTCATCCAAGACGACGTTACGTCATACAAACAAAACAAGTGGAACCGGAACTCTTCGTTAATTTCCGTAATCGTTATTTCCTAGTGGCGGAATCTGACGACGACGTCCGTAAAACAATCGGAACGTCATTTGTCATTCCTGCCACTGACGGAAAAGGCCGAACAATGTACCGTTCCCAGTAGAGCAAACGAGTAGATATAGCTTTTCTATTCCCAGTATTTCCTATACAAATCACAGACAAATATGTAATATATACACATATCGACCTCACTAAAAGGCAATACTTTTATAATATTGCTGATAACAGGGTTGGCATGGAGGAGTTAGTCCAAATTTACCCCAGTCCTGACATGACCAAACTTTAATACGAGAGGGAAATGATAAATGGTCAAGGGTGGGCCACAGCTTGTGAGATTGAAACTGTGTCTACCATTTTAGGCTACACCATCAATGTAACATGAGTTTGGTGCAGAGCAATATCACATGTATTCTTTTTCAACCAATGAAGGAGAATTGTCATGTACAACCATTGACTTGCTTTTGAACAATAAACAGTTTCAAGTTCTAATGCCGCTGATAGTAGTAAAAGTAAAAAGCGAATATCACCCACCGAAAACACGCATGGCAACAAGAGCAAACATAATTCAGAAAATTATTTTAGTACACCATATACTGAACCAAATAAGGACTCAAATTCCAACTCTAATATAACCAATGACATCCAATCTTTATGTAGGAAACTAGGAATCAAAACCTCTTGAAAACGAAACACAGTCAGAATCAAAGAAAAGAGAAATGCGAAATAAACGGGAAAAAAGGTATATTATCAAAACATATCAAATAAATGACATACCAGAAGCTGCACCATTACAGAAAGATGAAAAATTCAACCTTGCTATGGATGCTATACTTGCCTTTGAAATAGAACAGATGTCGTACGTTTTTTCTAAATGCGAAATGTGTCTTGAAAGAAGACCTGAATTGAAAATGATCAATGACACTGTTTGTAGTAGCTGCCAAAAAGATATGTCTGATACAAAATAATTCTCTCTGGAAAACAATATAAACCCAGGAAAGGTGCCTCTTGAGTTGAAAGAGTAAAAATAAGATGATTTTCAAAATTTGGTTTAAAAAAAAATCACACCGTAAATACCTTAACTTTTATAATAAACTTGGTTGAACATCTATGATAAAGACGAAGCGTCTCCGTGGTCGAATGGTTAACGACGTTGCATTCTAAACCTTCACCTCTCATCGCTGCGTGTTCGAATTCCACTGGCAGCTCGATTTGTAAGTGAGGAAGTGTCGATTCTTACGGATGACGGGAGGTTTACAGTACTGGTTCTACCCAGGAAAAGTGGGTGGATGCCTCCAACACAAAAAAATCGGTCGTCATACTAGTATATAATCTTACATGTGTTGAAAATGACGTAAAACACCATACAAACAAACAAACTATGATAAAGATCGAGTTTGAGTTTACCAACTACCACAATTTAGAGGTGTGTCAAATGCCTATGCCATTGCTTGGTCAGCTGATTTTGATGATCGAAATTATGAATAGTCAATTAATTTACTCATATGTTGATTGACAAGAAACATAAGATAGGTTAGTATTTTATCACAACAATATAGAATAATTATTAGGAGTAAAATATTTGGTTTACAAGTTGAATTTTACATGCGATCCGATATATCATATAAGTATTAATTTTAAGAGCTCTGCTCGGTCTTAGGCAGTGCCTAAAATTCATATTATCAACCGAGATAATAAGGGTTATGGTCGAATGCCATGGTTCAGCGATTATTGTACGGGTTCGAACACTGTTTGTGCACGTGCATTTCGAGGAAATAAATGAGTGAAAGGATTAAAATGGGCTTATTTTCATCAGTTTTCAAATGAACGTGTGTTAAAGACACATTTCGAGCCTATTGTATTTGTGGGGGGTTGGGGGAGTGGGGGTGGGGGGGGTGGGGGGGGGGGGGGGGGGGTGGGGGGGGGGAGAATTTCTATAGGTAACTGTAAATCGCTGTTAGAAATACATTTGCACAAGGAAATTGAGATTATTAGTTTTTTGTCCCATAAAGAGTGTATAATAATGTAGTAAAAATTATAACCGTTTATAAGTTAAAACAACTATGTATAGATGGATTTTCTTAAAAGACCCGTGTTAACAATTAATAGTTTTTGTATTTTTAGCACAATATACTCTATTATCAGTTACTTCTCTGCCATGTTTTAGTAAATCTCAAATGCAAGAAACTCATCGGGACTTCAAAATTTAAAAATCGTTGTCATCTGTCGGTGTATTTGATCACCTGAGCCGAAGGCTCAATGTGATGTTCTGGATTTTATAGTTGCACCAACAGCTAAGGTCATTTGGCGACATTCCAGCTTTTTATTGGTGGAGGAAGACCCCAGGTGCAAACCCGGGCATTTTTCCCCCTGGGGAATCGAACCCACAGCGGTGAGGGACATGTGATTTCAAGTCTGAGACCACTCGACCACGGACGACCCGAAGTTTATGTGAAGCATCATTAAATGTTTGTCTGAATGGTGCACCTGAGGTCATAAATGCCCCTGCAATGGGGCTTATCAGTTTCATTTAACAAACCTTTAAAAAATATTCTGCAAAAATAAATGTGCAGACAGTGGTTACCAAATCCGTATGGACAACCTCATATGGGCCATAGGTGGAACTATATATGGTGCAGTAAAATTATCACTTCTAGTTTGTGTGTTGTTGTTTGTTTTCTGATATTAATAATAACAACAAGAGAATCGGTAAAATCGATGGATGCATCCCAAAAGTTACATAGAAAAAAGTAATGTTTAGTGTGAGTGCTTCCTTATT